>DF363962.1:0-31599 GCA_000787875.1 Solanum virginianum | reverse complement strand
GCCATCGTTCCCATCCATCGATTCTTGTAAGTATTTCTTTAACTCTTGAGTAAGCTGAAACCATAAGTTGACACGCGCTCAAAAATGGAAATCCTTAACTATGATCTTTTAATCACTTTGATAACTATATGTACTCCTGATATCGATATTCATTTGGTTATTCTGATGGTCGTATGTACTTTCTGCTTTACATGCTCAGTACGTCTTTTGTACTGACCCCCATTTCCTTCGAGGGCTGTGTTTCATGCCCGCAGGTCTCGATGCACAGATTAGAGGACCTTCAGCTTAGGACCTCCACTGCTGCTTGATGAGCTCCCCTACTCCGGAGCCACTTTTGGTATACTATGTTGATATTTTGTTAACTCAAACTGTATGCATTTTGGGTATGACGGGTGCCCTGTCCCGTCGTTTGATTCTATGTATTCGTATTAGAGGTCTGTGGATACGTAGTGAGGGTGGGTCATATCTGATGGCTTTCCAGCTTATGTTTACATATATGTTTGACATGTGTTACTCGTTACCTATTTGAGTATTCTGATTCTTTGCTATGTTATTAGGTGGCAGGACCGCAGCGGTGACCTTGTCGGCCCGCATATTCATGCATTCATGTTTATGCCCTATTTGTTGGTTTGCTGTATCTTTCTGTTTCAGGTGGCTAGTCCATAATACAGAGGAAACTCTGCCCAAATTTCTCTTCTGTTTCAGGTGGCTAGTCTATAATATAGAGGAAACTCTGCCCAAATTTCTGTAAAATGAATAGTAACCTCATGTTAGATTCTGATTTGATTATATTGTCTGGGTGCCCCCATCGGGTACCAGTCACGATCCATAGGTTGGGTCGTAACATTTACGACTATCGTAGGTCTCCTACATCAAGCCAAGTTCAAAGAATTTCTATCGGCTAAGAACGGACAATATTAAAGGGTCATATCTCTTAGCACAAAAAGAACAAGGTGACCTACAACCTATCAAATTAAATATTTTTGAATTCGCTTTCCAACGCACTTGGTTTCACCTCATTTAGAGTTCGGATGAAGAAGTTATACCCATTTTCGTAAAGCCCTCCTGTGCAGTATTGTCACCATTTCTCTAAGGCAAGCCACACGGGCACCCACATGGGCCGTGTGGCTTCCCACGAACCGTATGGATGTGCAATTACAAAATTCCTTCCCAAAATTATTTTTTAAGTATGGATTCATGTCTTGTACTCTTGTACGACCTGTGTGCATGACCTTGAGCTTGAACCAACAACTTTTTGGGACTAAGTATGGGGTACAACAAGGCTCATTAGCCATGTGGCATACTACTGGCTAGGTGGCCTACCGTGGGGCTCACTTTCTATCCAAAAAAATTTTAAGCGAGGGGGAACAGGCAGTCACATAGACCGTGTGACTCCACACGACCCGTGGTGCCCTCTGTCTAGGTGAACTTTGCCTATTTTTTTAAGTGTTGAAGTCAAGTTCCAACTTCTAGAAATTTATGCTAAGTGTAGGTTCATGGGCAAGTTCACGGATCATGTAATGCCACATGGGCCGTGAACCCTCTCTTGAAGTGGTGACGTGCAAATTCTACTCGTTTCATTAATGGTATTTTCATAAATTTAATTGATTCTAATGACCTTTTGGGACTTCCTATGCTACCTTAACACTTCCTAAAGACCTAAACCCTATTCCTAATTATCAAATTCATTCCTCTCAATTTGAAAATCCTCTCAAACTTCTCTAATGAACTATAGTACCAACCAATCTTGGGAATCAAGGGAAGACCTAATCTTCTTCAAATCTCTTCTTAGAGTTCCTTCCTTAGCTAAGGTATTTGGGTTTTGATCCTTGGTTACTTCCAATCAAGGAGAACCAAGCTATTTTCAAGAAATCTATATGAATTTTTGTTTACTTTAATTTGGGGTTTTAAAATATTTTCATCTCTTAAATTCCAACAATGAATGGGTTGTGTTTATCTATGGATTTAAAGATGAATTAAGCTTTGAAATATTAAAATACATTGTCATTATGAATATTTGAATATGTATGGTCCTTAAATGTTTGAATCTAAGTAAAGATGAATTAAGCTTTGAAATATTGAAATACATTGTTATTAAGAATATTTGAATATGCATGGTCCTTAAATGTTTGAATCTAAGCATGGGTGATTTTATTATGATTTCAAATGTGGATTTAACTATCTTTTCAATTGAATTTTAGATTATTTTAATTATTTTAGATTGAATCTAGATAAAATTAAAAATAGTCTCAATTACTTATAAAATTAAAGCTAGTCTCACTTGACTATAGGACATCATCTTTCAAAATACCTACAAAACTAAAAGGGGTAAAAGTATATTTTTTGAGAAAAAAATTGAAACCATATACCAAATAAATAACAAGAATTGAAGATAACACACAAAACTTACATAAATATATATTTACAAGAAAGTTCAGAAAAATAAATCTTTGAATTGAAACAAACCAAAAAATGTCATTGAAGGAGGATTTGAGATGTTTGATCTAGATTACAATATGAGTGTAACACCGCAATTTTTTTAGCTAAGATTGTGCCATTTTTCATATGATATAGGATTTTAATTGATAACTCTTAATTAAGCATAGATGTTAAAGTCAATCTTTTAGTATGGAATAGACTTGGAGATGATTTAAGGTTGCAGTTCCAATGTAAGATTTTATAAAAGTTAGATGGACCAACGACTTTTAGGTTTATATACATGCTAAGATCAGTTCCTAAGTATTTAAAGTATATTAGATGTGATTTAGCACACTCAAGAATCATCAAGAAAGTCATCAAGTTAGGATTAGCTTTCAAGATTCATCCTCAAGGTAAATTATTCTTCATAAATTTCAATCTACCCAACCTAAATTTCTTCGGTCTTCTTCAAGAATTATGGTTCTTCATCAAGAACTCTAAAGATTCTAAGTCAAGAATTCAAGAATCAAAGAGAATTCATTCAACCAACGTCCTTCCAAGTTCTTTCACTTTAAAAGAACTACCAAGATTGAGGATTTTCTCCAAGAAGTCAAGTATTCATCAAACTTCGATGGTAATATCAACTTTCCAAGTATGTAAGGCTACCTAAAGCATTGGATTACGTTTACCCACGCACCTCATCATTTACTTGAGTCAAAAATCATGAGTATAAATCGCATGTTTTAAATCTCATGGTTCTTGAGTTTTTAATTCTTGTACAGGATTGAGTTTCTTAAATATATTTGAGTTAATTTATGAGTTGCACCAATGTTACTTTAAGTCATGGATGTATTTCACATCCTTGATACTCTAACCCTAAACTTAGTATTTTCCTTGCTTACTAATTAAATTGAAATTATGAATCCAACCTTCTAAACTAAGTAATGTGAACCTGAGAAGTATGTTTTCTTGCTTTATATACTCGTATAATAAGTATATATCATGTCTTATGTATTGAGCATGGATAATATGATGTCACTTGACCGTAATTTGTGAGAGTGTTGTATGATCTGGATTAGATTCTTGAATTGCATTATTTTGAGTTCACTTTTTAAGTCATGGAGTTAATCAAGGAAGTTGATGTTGAGTTGATTGAGATGAGTTAAAGAGTTGAGCTTGAGTTAATTTCATGAACACGTTTTATTCTTGGAAGAAGTATTGAGCATGTGACAGAGAACTACCCCAGAACTACGTAGCTAGTATAGGATGGTCTCACGGGATAATTCTAGTGGCCTAAGTCCCCATAGAGGGACACTCTCTTAGTATCTGAGAGAGAGAGGTAGAGGTTGACGCCCTATTCCTTGGCAAGGTTAGGGTGGACGTAGCAGCGATGTCTTTTCATTGTACATCACCAAAAACTCATGGTGGTGGAGAGTTATGGCGGTTAGAGAAACTTCCAAGCAACACTTGAGTTAAGCATGTTCGTGATTTTCAAATTGAGTTGCATTAAACACTGAGTCTATTTCTAAATCACGATTTTAAACTTAAACTTGCATGATTTACTTGAGTTGAGTCATGAGATGAGGAGTTGATTCTCAAGTCGAGTCCCTGATTGGGTTTGAGCCTTATTTATTTCCTTGAGCTCTTATACATACCGAACATTCCAAGTGCTAACGCAACTTGGCGCTGCATCATTTCATGATGCAGATACAGAAGATAGAAGACTTCAGCAAATGCACCTTTGAGGTTCAGAGTTCCCGAGTTCCATAGACTGGTGAACCCTCCTTATCATTTCATGATGCAGATACAGAAGATAGAAGACTTCAGCAAATGCACCTTTGAGGTTCAGAGTTCCCGAGTTCCATAGACTGGTGAACCCTCCTTATCATTTCATGATGCAGATACAGAAGATAGAAGACTTCAGCAGACGCACCTTTGAGGTTCAGAGTTCCCGAGTTCCATAGACTGGTGAACCCTCCTTATCATTTCATGATGCAGATACAGAAGATAGAAGACTTCAGCAGACGCACCTTTGAGGTTCAGAGTTCCCGAGTTCCATAGACTGGTGAACCCTCCTTGCTATTCGAAGGAGTCTTTCTTTTATCTATCAGTTACTTTATTTTCTTTGAGTTTGATAGCCATGGCTTGTCATGGTACCATCTAGACATTTAGAGTAGAGGCTTCATAAATCTTGAGTAGAGTATTATTGAGTACTTCTTCTGCTAAACTAGATCTATTCTTTGAGATTATTTTACGATATTTATATCTTTTCCTTGATGTTTTTACATGAGTATTCTTCCATTGTTTGTAAGATGTGACGATGAGACTAAGTGGTTCTCCCAGGGACTAGCAATAGTCTCAGAGTGCCAGCCACGCCTAGGGTACCCTCCTGAGGCATGACAATGAGCGGGTTAGGGTTCTATCAAATCTATATTAAACGAGTTGGGAAAAGAAATTAATTATGTTATTTTATTCGAGTGTGAGACACACTCACAAGCTTTGAGAACAGAACTGGTATAAAAATGGTGTATATATTGTAATTGAAAATAATTTTGCAGGGCAAAAAAACTCCTACAAACTTTAAGTGTCAACTTAATAAAAAGGTATAAGTTAAAGGGAGATTGTATACGTTTCTTCTTTGAAAAACAATGATTAAACACATTTGATACTTCAATTCAAACTTCACCTAAATCTGATTCCTCAAAATTATTTTAAAATCTGTGGTCAAACACTAATTCAATACTAATTATTCATTGGCACCCATAATGACTTCAATGAGTAGTTAATCATTATTGAGTACTTGCTCACAAAATTACTTCTCAATTATTACCAAATAATGATTCTAAGCAATGCAATGATATGAGTTCATTCAACTGCTACCTCAATTAATTCTTACTTGTCCATTATACTATCTTGAGATGTTCAATAATACTTATTCAATTTATAAAATTATTGAATAATTTATTATTTTGTGTCTATTTTACTCGTGTTATGAAATAGTATTCATTTTTTAATGTTTAGATGACTTGTATTTAATAAGGACGATTTGATAAAATTATCCATATATCATTAGAAATTATAGTATATCAATATAAACTGTTCTCATGATTCTATTATTCTCATATGAATTTCGTGTAATTCGAATTTGATTAAATTATATTAAGAAAAGAAACTAATTCGACTTAACCGTAGAGATTAAGGTTTAAGGTATTACATACAACCCTTGACATGATTATTACATATTCTGCATGCAACGCTTGACCGCAGCCAAGATGCAAGTTGAGACTATAAACCGTAATATACAAAATAGTTTATACATCTAGAGTCATAGGGACATTTGTACGCTCAGCCAAGGTAATCTATCAGTATCTACTTATTTCTCAAAATTGAGACTACTTTGGGATAAATTCGATGCATTAGTTCCCCAACCTATATGCAATTGTGATAAATCTAGAATCTACATTGATCATTTGGCATGCTTGAGGCTATTTACATTTCTGATGAGGTTGAATGAAGTTTATGCCCATGCCCGTAGTCAAATTCTTATACAAAGTCCCTTACCTAGTGTGAGTAAGGCATATGCAATGATCATGGCTGATGAAGGCTAGAGGCTGACTGTTGGTTCACATATGGGGAATGGTATGGCAGAATCAATGGCCTTATATGCAAGAAAGAGTAATGTTGGTATGACAGAACAAATGGCCTTATATGCAGGGAAGAGTAATGGCCCTAAGAGATTTCAATCTAGGAAATTTTGTGAGTACTACAAAATTCAAGGACATGTGAAAGATGAGTGCTACAAATTGAATGGTTACCCCTCTGATTAGAAGTTCAAAAGGAAATCAGGAACACCATGAAGTCAGATGCAGGGCAACAAACATCAAGAGGCTGTGAACCATGTCACCACTGCCAAGTCTGAGATGGAGATTGTTGATGACTTTGCTCCTATTGCCTCTATGGTGAAAGGAAAAAAGGCTGAGTAGTTAGGTCCTATCATGGCTACACAGCCAACTTTCACTGCAAGTCAATATAATAGACTTCTACATTTGCTGAAAAAGGATGAAGCAGTCACAGGTTCTAGCAAAGCAGTGGACAGCTTGTCAAACATGGCAAGTATAATCACCATATTTAATACTCTTTCTGTGAATAATAGTAGCACACAGGTGGGAGTTGAAAACAGAAAAGGGAGTTGGATAGTTGATTCAGGTGCTACTTGCCATATGACTCATAAATTGGACAAACTTTGTGCTGTACATAATTGTAAAGATAAGAGAGTGTATTTACCTAATGATGAGGCTACACAAGTCTCACACACTGGCTATTATAACACTGTTGATGGGGGAATGTTAGATGATGTGTCCAGTGCAGACAAGCTACTATGGCACAATAGACTAGGTCACCCTTCTGTGATGGTATTACAGTAGTTGTCCATAGATAAGAGTTTCAACAATATTGAAGCATGTAATAACTGTCCAGTCTATCCACTTGCTAAACAGACTAGATTACCATTTCATTCAAGCATGTCTAAAATACTAGCTATTTTTTATTTGATACATATGGATGTATGGGGACCTTATAGAGTTGCTACTCATAATGGTTTCAAGTTTTTCTTGACAATTGTTGATGATCATTCAAGAATGTGTTGGCTATATTTGTTGAGACTGAAGAGTGATGTGTTCTCAATACTAAAATCCTTTGTGGCATTAGTAAAGAATCAGTTTAATAAGTATGTAAAAAGGGTAAGAACTGATAATGGGACCGAATTCTTTAACAATGAATGTTATAATTTTTTGAATTCACTGGGCATTGTGCATGACAGATTTGCTTTCTAAAGTTTTTGGGACCGAATTCTTTAACAATGAATGTTATAATTTTTTGAATTCACTGGGCATTGTGCATGAGAGTAGATATCCTTATACTCCACAACAGAATGGAATAGTTGAGAGAAAACATAGACATATACTTGAGGTGGCCAGGGCAGTCAGATTTCAGGGAAACATTCCTATTAGATTTTGGGGTGAATGTGTGTTAGCTGCTATGTATCTGATAAATAGGCTTCCTACATCAGTTCTACAAGGCAAGTCTCCTTATGAACAATTTCATGGACATATTAATCACTTAAAGACTATAGGTTGCTTGTGTTATGCAACCAAATTAGTCAAACAGGACAAGTTTTCTGCAAAGGTTGAAGTCTGTGTATTGATGGGATACTCATCCACTCAGAAGGGGTATTTACTCGATAGCTTAATTCAGAAGAAGTTTATTGTAAGCATGGATGTTGTATTCAAGGAGAGTGTATTTCCATTCAGACAGGTATTCAACAAGGACAAGCCATTATTCCCTGTTGAGTCTATTACTGTGTCAGATGATTTTCATGTCTATGATGAAGATAAAGATCTACCTATTCCTATGCCTATCAGTGGAGATGATACATTTCTAGGATCTGATCCCATGATCATGAATGAAGCAGCACCAGCACCAGAAATCAATACCAGTGAAAATTCAGATGAAGGACCTCTTGTTGCATCAGATGAAGGACCTCTATTACCTATGAGAAATGAAATTGTTGCTGCCAGAAAATCCACTAGAAATTCTCATCCTCCCATTTGGATGAAGGACTATGTGACCCCAACATCTAAGTCACATTACTATCCTCAGAGTAACTATGTTTCTTATGACAATGTTTCTTCTAAGTACAGGGCCTATTTGTCTGAATTCTCCACTGATGTTGAGCCAAAGACATTTGAACAAGCAATTAAAGACAAGAGATGGATACAAGCTATAAAGCAAGAAGTGCAGGCACTGGAAGACAACAAGACTTGGGAGATAGTTAAGCTACCTGAAGGGAAGAATATTGTAGGCTGCAAATGGGTGTACAAGATCAAGTACAAAGCTGATGGACAGTTAGATAGATTCAAGGCTAGATTAGTGGCAAAAGGATATAGCCAAACTGAAGGGGTGGATTACCAGGAGACATTCTCTCCGGTTGTGAAGATGACAACAGTTAGATCAATAGTGGGATTGGCTACTACACAACATTGGAATATCTTTCAAATGAATGTGTTCAATGCATTCCTACAAGGTGATCTGCTTAAAGAGGTGTATATGGAGCTGCCCAAAGTTTTTACAGTGATGAGAAAGGTCAAAACTTTATGTGCAAGTTGGTGAAGTCCTTGTATGGCCTTAAGCAAGCCTCAAGGCAATGGAATGCCAAGTTGACAGAGGCATTATTGAGTTCAGGATATGCTCAGAGTCATCTGGATTATTCCTTGTTCACAAAGAGGAAAGGTGATGCTCTAGTGATCATTCTTGTGTATGTTGATGGTCTGCTCATTACAGGCAATGATGAAGTGCTGATAGAGGAAACTAAACATACTCTACACAGTCACTTCAAGATCAAGGACCTAGGTGAGCTGAAATATTTTTTAGGAATTGAATTCATGAGGTCCAAGGAGGGTATAGTGATGTACCAAAGGAAATATGCACTTGAACTAATAGCTGAGGCAGGTTTGGGGACTGCCAAGCCTAGCATCACACCTCTTGAATGCATCTAGAAGCTGACCAGCATGGAGTATGAGGCAGACACACCATATGAAGATATTTCTAGATATTAAAGGTTGGTTGGCAAGCTGTTGTATCTCACTATCACAAGGCCTGATATATCCTTTGCAGTGCAGTCATTGAGTCAGTTTATGCAGAAACCCAAGGTTGTGCACTGGCAAGCTGCATTAAGAGTGATTAGATATGTAAAATTGGAGCCTGGAAAGGGACTACTCATGAATTCTAACCAGAATTTTCAGTTGCAGGGGTACTGTGATGCTGACTGGGCTGCATGCCCAAGCACTAGGAGATCAGTTACAGGTCTTGTTCTGAAGTTTGGAAACTCTCCCATTTCATGGAAATCCAAGAAGCAGCATACTGTGTCTCGAAGCTCTGTAGAGGCAGAATACAGAAGCTTAGCCGCCTTGACAGCTGAGGTAGTTTGGGTGACAAATTTGTTCAAAGAATTGGGTGTACAGCTGATACAACACTGATTTACTGTGATAGTAAATCAGCTTTGCAAATAACTGCAAATCCAGTTTTTCATGAGAGGACCAAGCACATTGAAATAGATTGCCACTTCATCCGAGGGGTTGATCAAGACATTGTATGTCAACACTAAGGACCAACAGGCAGATTTGCTTTCTAAAGTTTTGGGAAGAACACAGCATGATTTTTTGATGAGCAAGTTTGGAGTATTGAACATCTTCAATACATCCAACTTGAGGGGGCGTATTGAGAATGGTTAGTTGATTGGTTTAGATGATTAGTTAGTTGATTAGTTGGAGTAGTTAGTTGAAGGTTAGTTAGACAATTAATTAGTCAGTTAATTGTTAAGTGTGAGTAGATATCACATATGGTAGTGTGTATATTGTTAGTGTGAGGGTTAGTTGTACATTGAGATACATATATCTGTACATTGCACATTTGAAGAAGCTAATGACAAAAGTTCTCTTCTTCTCCAAGCCAAATCCTCCCTGTGTGTTCATCGTCTTTCTCTTCTTCTTCACTGCGTTAGTTTACAAAATACATCCTCTAATGCTATTTTGAGAAAAGCTGCTATGGAATAAACTATATATGTTTGCAAAAGAAACTGAATATTTTTCTATGATGGGTGCAAAAATCTTTATTTTACGTATCCCAAAGATTTCTATCACCTTCTTTTTCTTAGTAAATAAAAAAAAGGCATTGAAGAGTAAATTGTTAAACGCACAATAAAAATAAGATCAATAGACAGCTTCATGAGAATTCAACTCCATAAGAGCAAAACAAATACGAAGATAAAAAAGAATAACACTATTACCTATTGAAGAATTTACACAATTTTTTTCTTAAAAAGAGATCAAATAATTCATACCGTAGGAGTATACATGAATCGGGTTGGTTTGAATATTTTAAATATGAAATCAAATTATTTATGTCGAATTTTTAAATATATAAATCAAACCAAATCAATAAAATTTCAGATTTTTCAAACTCGGATTTTTTTTTCAAATTTCTTGGATATTTGATTTTTTTGCGAAATTCTTTATCCTTTATTAGACCATCTAAAATTCTAAGTCAAATTTGAAATCATATGTTAAAATTGTATATATATGTATAAAAATGATATCGGGTTGGTTTGATCTCGGGTTGATTTTTTATAGTTAAAATCAAATCAATCTAAATATAATATAATTTTTTTTCAATATCAAATCAAGTCAAATAAAATCACTAGTCAAATTTTATTTTTTTGAATTGACTTGATTTGATTTTGTTCGTCCCTAATTAATGGCTCTTCCATATTTTATTATTGATAAATGATAGACCTTCCACATTTAACTACATGGTCCATAGTTCTAGAAGATTTCAAATTCATCACATTAGAGGGTTCAATGTACCCAAAAAGAATAATTTTTTTTTCTTGACCATTAATGTCAGTGATTCAAATTAATTGTTCTACTAATTAATCAATAAATTAATAGGAGCGCCCATACATATTTAATTTTATATTATCTTATGTTATCACTAAGTGGGTGAGTGCAGTATTCTACGTATATAAATACAGAATAAATTTCTGTTCTTGTTCATCCAAGCTTCTGCTAATTTCAATCTTCTATCTATTTATACCCAAAAATGAAAAAAAAACCAATGAAGTTCCAGCTGCTGTACTCATTCACCATATTCTTGGTCAGTGATATTAAATTTTTATATAATTTTTGTCTTATATTTCACTATTTATTTAATTTTTATCATCATTTCATTCTAAAAACAAAAAAGACTATCATACTTCCAAAATCACAATTCTTTTATATAGTACTATTTGACAAATTAAATGGAAGTATCGAAATGTTAATGGAAAAAAGCTTATTACTGCTTAATCATAGTACGATTTATTTGTTCATAATACTAATAGAAAAATAATTTATTTTTATATATATGCAGCTTACTTTTGTAGCAAGTAGTCATGCAGCTATATCTCCAGAAGTTTATTGGAAAATAAAATTGCCTAACACTCAAATTCCCAAAGTGATTGAAGATTTACTTCCCCAAACAGGTTAGTCTTAATTCTGGATATTGTTTTATAGAGTTAATTTCAGATATATTATAAGATCAAAAAATATTTAAAATAATATTTTTTAATTTATTCGTCTGACTAAAATAACTCTAATACGAAATTCAATTAAAAAATAAATAAATTATGATTTAATTATATTGCAGTGAAGAAAGTTCAGTAATCCTACGTGAAATCAATTATTAATTTTATTATTACATGTTTTATATATTTGTCTTCTAAACATGTCTTAATGCATAATTATGTTTTAGCATTAGTTTTTTTATATAGTATGGTAAAAAAATTCTTAAAATAAACTTTCAGAGTTGATGTATTTAAATTATTAGCAATTTTATGTGTAAAGCAGAATAGGTTTACCCCTGGATTATACTCTATTGCACTTTTGTTCTCTCTATTTTCCAACTTTTACAAATTTACTCATCAGATTTTGTAGATTAGGGTGTGTTCGTAATGAAGGAAAATGTTTTTCAAAGAAACAAATAGATTTCCTAGTTGTTTTCTAGTAAAAATTATTATCATAAAATTGATATTTGTATATGATCCAAACAAATACTAGAGAGGTCGGGGTTAGAGTAGGGTACAAGGGGATTTATGGCGGTAGGGGTGAATATGACTTGTGTGATGGAAGGTGGGAAGGACATAACAATATCACTTGTGAAACTTATTTTTTATACGGAGTAGTCTTTATATCTTGTGTTGTCGGGGAATCTTAGTAGATCAGTTGGTCGACTATTTGAACTTTTACCTTGTTGGTGAGGGTTCGATTCCCCACATTGTAATCCCCCTCCCCATTTCCCCTACCCCTCCCCCCAATTTAAAAAAAAAAAATATATATATATATATATATATCTTGTGTTGTCATTATCTATCTTATATTTGTTACTTTATCGTATTTACAAACTATCATTTTGCTTTTCATTATTAGTCGTTTTCCTTTTTGTCCTTTTCTTTTTTCGTCTTTTCCGTATCTAGTATCTTCTACTTATGAGGCTTGATCTTTTTGAGACGAGGGTTTTTGGAAAACAGTATCTCTATCTCTATGAGGTAGCAGTAAGGTCTGCGTATTCTATCCTCTCCAGACCCCACTTGTATGATTTCACTAGGTATATTGTTGTTTTTAACCAGGAAAGTCGTTTTCCTGAAAAATGTTTGACCAAGTACAAGTAGTGTTTTTTGGCTGGATGAGTATGAAACTTGTACACAACTATCAACTATTTGTACAAAACTGATTGTTCTTGTGTTACTACAGAGGATGACACAAAGAAGAAAGTATACTATGGTTTACACCAACATGGAGCCTGGATTTTCCATGCTGCGACCGAGGATGAGATTCACGAAATCAAAAATGAGACCCCTTCCCAAAGCGATCATGATGAGTTCCTTTACAAACCTTACTTCTTCGAAAAAGAATTAGTGAAAGGAAAAGTCATCAACTTCCCCTCCCTAAAGAACAAAAACGAAGCACCATTTTGGCCTCGCCAATTTGTACAATCCATCCCCTTCTCATCCCATAAAATCCCACAAATTCTAAACCATTTCTCCATAGAAAGCAACTCAAAAGATGCTAAAACGATTAAAGAAACAGTCAAAGTTTGTGAAGAGCCCGCGATGAAAGGAGAGAAGAGAAAGTGTGCAACTTCTTTAGAGTCTATGGTAGATTTTGGGATATTCATGCTTGGAACAAACAATGTTAAGGTAGTCACAACAGAGGTCCAAGGCGAAAATCAAATGGTGCAAAAATACACGATTAAACAAGTCAAACTCTTGGGTGATGGGCTTAACATGATATGCCACAAGCTTAACTACGCGTATGCAGTGCATTTTTGTCATGGCGGAGGAGGTACAAAGACATATATGGTATCGATGATCGGTGCTGATGGAACAAAGGTTAAAGCAGCAACAATATGCCACAAAGATACATCACTTTGGAATCCAAAAGGATTGCCTTTTGTAGTGCTTAAAGTTAAGCCTGGAGCTCCCTCTATTTGTCATTACCTTCAAGATGATCAAATCGTTTTTCTTCCTTAAAAACTATATATTGTCACTCAACTATGGTTACCTAAGAAATAAACGTGTATTTTGTTTTCTAAGTTTGGTACAAATATCAAGTGCGGGTTAAGTATAAATTATCCTGGATTCCCCTTGAGGAATATATATATACCTTTCAACTTCTTGTTTTTTTCTTCCTCCCATTAAGCATATATATAATATGTATTTAAAGTTGAAAAAAATCATTTTCAGGAATCCCAATCAATTGTTATTGTTAAAACTTTTATACGTGGGTAGTTTATGTCAGGTGTGTGTTATCTACACGTCCAATGTCAATTCTTATATTTATGCATCCATTAATTAAGTATATTTTGCATGAAATCATTAATTCATTTTTGTTTTTTCACTTGGCAGACCTCAAATCATAATTTCAACCTCTACCCATCAAAACCAAATAAATAAACCAAGGTTTTTCTGGTTTGGCTTGATTTTTATACATTTTAAAAATCAATAATATTTCATTTGATTTTGATGTGGTTCAAAAACCGAAGAAATAATCAAATCAATAAAATATTATACATATTTTTTATAATTACTAGGCTTATTGCAGTGTGTTACACGTGGATCCCTAGTCTCGAAATTTTTATTATTGAAAAATAGTATTCATAAAGTCTGAATGAATATATATAACAAATAATTAAGGGCTCACTAAATATAAATTTATAAATAATATTTTATTCTGCCTGACTAATCGACTGTTTTACAATTGCTTTGGTTTGTGGTCGTAGGACATTAATTGAAGAACCTCGTCTTTAAAGTTGGTGATGATTTTGGCCCTAGTTATTATTGTAAATGTTAGTACAATTTGTGTCTATTAATTTTTTTTATTTTAAAGTTTTCACAAGATGTATTTGTGTCACAAGTTAATGTGTCAGCGACTTTTGCGACAAGTGCTCTACGCTTTATGTATGTGGTGATGGTGCTGAAAGGTGTTAGACCACTACAAATCATGAATGCGTATGTTGTTGTATTAAGCCAATAAATATTTGTTTCTTTGTGTAGAAATCCAAAGTCATAATACCTGTCGAAATGACTTCGGTGCGCATATGACCCATCAGAGAGATGACGAATCACCATCTCAATAAGGAAGAGTCCATGGCAATTTCACAATCATGTGGGATTGTTACATACTGACCATGTTACCATTTTTTGTATAAGTGAAAGCAGAGAGCCAAAGTTGGTAAGAAAAGAGAAGCAGTGCAAATTTTTCATCTGTAAAGTACAAAGTATTAGAAAGTCAATAGAGGGAATTTCTATTGACATCCTAAAGAGGCCATGAAACACTATTTCGTGTGAGCGTTTCAAATTAAGAAATACCATCAATGACGGCGAGAAAGTGGTTACAATTTATGTATATCTAAGAGAGCAGAGATTCCTCAAAGTAAACATTAGTCTAGAGGGAATTTCTAACCATTGTTGGAACAGATTGAACTGTTGATGTGTGAAAGAGTTAGGAAGTTGACAAGATGTTCACTGCAGTGTACAATGGACACATCATTGATCCATTTTGTTTCTTCTTTGCCAGAAAAATGACCTTTTGTTAATGCTTGTCATGTGCTATACTATCATATATGTTGCGTAAACAGATCAAATTTTAGAATTGCACTAAGATTTTGAAGATTTAAATCAAGATTAAGGATTGAATTTTGTTTACCATGTCATTACTAGAAAGAAACAATTAGCATAGCATGTATGAATCTATAATGAGCTACACAAATCACAAAGGCATATTTTTACAGCATAAAAATAAAAAATCATAGGAGGAGAAATATATAAGATGCTCAATACCAAAAGGATTATTACTATTCTAAGGAACATAGAAAGAATCAACTTCTTCTGATGAAGCCTACTGATTCTTCTGAACGAAGTGGCGCATTTTTTGTGTGTAATTGTTGCATCAAGAGAAAGAACCTAAAGTTCTTCGGAGATTTGAATCATCCTTACAAATGTCATGATAAATTTTAAGGGATGATGTACAAATGATAATGGAAGAATGCCAAAAGAGGAACACAGAAAAGGAGCAGCGTTGAGAATATGGTGTCACGAGATCTTTTAGTAATTTGTTTTTTTAGTGAGACGGGGACTGCGCAGAGTCGAAATGGCGCAAGTATAAACACAAGTAGGTAGTAGACGTAAACTCGGTAATGGACAGGAAAGCATGAATCAATCTTTAAATGTGTTTAGTGGGGGATGAGAGCATTGCTACTTGTATATGAACACCTATCCAACCAGAGGATTGTCTGGGTGTAATCGAAAGAAGACCGGTCAGGATGACACCGAACCTGTTCATCAAACGCCAGTTAGGTCTATTTGGGAATTCTTGAATGTTGCATCTGTTCAAAGTGCAGGATGTGCAGATGGTGACTTTAGGTCTTCTAAGATAGGAGCATTCTAGTAATTTAACCGTACGTCTTTTTTATAGAGAGGTAGTTTAATAATTTAACTTTCAAATTTTAAGATAAATATATAATAGATATATACATAATAATTTTTTTATGGAAAAAATGCAATACTAAAATGAAAACGAGTAAGATATGATGTGTTAGTTTATTTGTACTACAATATCAGTAGCTTATGCATTATTCATTAAATTTATGTTTAGTACATTAAACTAGGTATGAATGAACGGTTGTGCATATTTCCCTCATTTGAATGAATCATTTCTTTATTAATAACAACCGAACCGATAACCACCAAATTTATTATATTTGGCTTAGATTTGTTTTGACCGATAACCGATCTAAATCTAAGTGATAAACACCCCCAACCTCAACCACTTATTAGGTTTTACATTAAGGGTTACCTCAATTACCATGGCGACGCCATCTTTATAGAAAGAGTTGCACGAATCAGCTATCTTACGTCTTATATTCCACTTGAAGCAAATATTTAAGAATGGCAGGAAAGCAAAACCAGCCAAATCTTCACATGCTCCATAAATGTATAGTTCGGACATCTTAATCTCTTTACTTAAAAACTGCAATAATGATGCAATCGAGAGCACATGTATAACAACCTCAATGGGATTTCTACAATTTCTGTACTAAAACTGAAATCTACATACAGTTAGAATTACAAGGATGCAGAAAAGAATTACTTACAACCAATAACAAACATCAGTTATTGCTTTATTCTAATAAATATCCTACATATGCATCAAGCAAAAAGAGAGTTTAAATAGAAGATGCAAGACTGGACCACTCGGATTGAATTGCACAATCACCTGCCATTTCATGAAAACGATGAATGCAATCTCACCTAACTTGAAGACTCAAAAAAGAGAGGCAACAACAGAACTGGGCCATCACAACCCACAATCCAAAGAACTTGCACTAACCCTCGCCTAACTCAAAGTCAGTATCTAATCAATATCAATATCATCTGAAACTAAACGACACACCAACTAAAAAATCTATTCACACTAAATACAATCTGGAACAAACATGAACTTAGAGAAAATGATATACATAGCCAAAGATGAGAATGTTGAAGCCCTACCCAAGTTACTAGCTAAATAACCAGCTTTGACGCAACATATTAATTAATATCATCGCAGCAGAAAACATATACTCGAAAAAATTTTGTGCACAATAGAGATGCAGTAAATTTTTGCTTCACTGGACTAAAGAATCCACCATGATGCATATACCATATCAGTAGTATGGGTCTCGAATTGGAAACCGTCATATTTATCAAAAGAGAGGAGTGGAGGAAAAGAGAGAGCAGCATCAGAAACTCCAAAGGCTCACAGAATGTACCAAATTTTTCTGCACTTCGAAACAAATTTTGATCTTAACAATACCACCACCCCCCCCTCCAACAAAAAAAACACACCAAAAATTCCTGCCCAGCACCTATTTTCTCTTTCATTTTCTTTTTAATGGTTCAGTTTCTTCGGCAAGGACTTGACCCTTCAGGGTGGCCCAATAGTTTGGGCTTGAGACTTCCACATCGGAGGTCTCAAGTTCAAAACCCTTTGCCAGCAAAAGCAAGGGGCATGCCTAGTGCAGGTTACCTCTCCTATGCAGTTTGCAAACTTTTGCATAGGAGCAGGGGTAAAACCCTGTACGCACCCAAAGAGTAGCGGTTGCAGATTCCCCTAGTTATCCCAAAAAATAAAAAAAAAAAAGTTTCTTCGGCAAGGACCATTCTCAATGATTCTGATTTTCAGAGTTTGTGCAAAGGTAGTTGGTGCTTTAGCAGTGGTTTGGTGGTGGCTTAATTTGAGAACAGTAATTTGGAGGTAGTTTTGATTTTAAAATTTTGTGAACGGGTGGTTTTGTTTGAGGAGAAGATGGTGGAATAATTATTGAATAAGAAAATAATAGTATTAAGAAAGGAAAGAAAATCCACGTGCAAAACATAATTGTTATGCGACTAACACTGTTTTTGTTAAAAATGCAGTTGATCGCGAAAAGTCATATTAAAACCACTCGAACTACTTCGGGTCGGTTGGGGGTGAGGGAGTGGGGTTACTAGAAACCTCGCAAACTTAAACTGTGTAATTGGAAAAAATAGGACAAGTTGGACCTGATAGGTTTGCTACACAGTTACGAGATCTAAGACCTATTCATTGGATAGGTTGTATTTACAAGATCATTTCCAAATTTTTTACTCAGAGGCTGAAGAAAGTCTATTATGTAGATAATCAGCAGATGGCATTATAGAAGGCAACAAATCTTGGATGCAGTTGTGATAACTAATGAGGGTGGTGAATACTAGAACAAGATGTGAGGAGTCTTGATATATTATGCGGATTGGAAATAGAGAAGCTTTATGATCATCCCAACTGAAATTTACTCTTGGATACTTTGAGACCATCGGACTTTGGTGTCTAATGGATAGGCTGGATCAGATATTGCATCAGCACAATAAGGTTCTCAGTTCTTGTTAGCGGCTCTCTAGCTGGTTTCTTCCCTTCAGAAAGGAGTTTGAGATAGGGATATCCTTTGTCCCCTTTTCTTTTCATCGTGGTTATGGAAGGACTACATGATATGATTAGAAATGCTGAGGAGAGAGATTGGGTCAGGGGATTCAAGGTGAGTTCAAGGGTGGATAGTACTCTGAAGATTTCACACCTTAAAGTAAGCATACTTATTGTTCTGTGAGGCAAATTTGTGACTAAGTGAGAACTATGAGGATCATTTTTATCCTGTTCGAAGCTATATCTGGATTACACCTAAACTGGACCAAAAGTTTTCTTTATCCAGTAAATAGGGTAATCCAGTTACAGTCCTTAGCTAGAATCCTTGGAGGAAAAGTTGGTGCCCTGCATACTGAGTATCTAAGGATGCCTTTGAGAGCCAAAAGCAGGTCAAAGGACATCCAATGGTACCAAATCAAATACTCTTTACAACTTCTTTAACTCCTCTCTTCAAACAGTTATGTTATGTAGCTCTTCTAAGGATTTTGAAAGTATGGTTGTTGAGTTTCTTTCCAGCAAGTGATTTAGAAATGAGCTATAGACTACTTGTTTCTCTTCTCTTCTGTGCATATCTCTCTACTTCACTATTTATAGGCTATCACTGCCTATCTCCATACTCTTGCTCAGAGTAGTGAGTCAACTGTTCATTATCTATTACATCGATCTCTCATGTTTAACAGTATGAAATGTTATTTTGTTTTAGCTTTTGCCAAGTATGAAAAAAGAAGGAAAAAAGAAAGATTCTCACTGGTAAGATAAAACAATTACAATGTTTAGTTATTTATGAAGTGTACTTTTTTTAATGAATAATGATGAGTCAATGTACTTGCGCTTAGTTTGAATATCATCAGATCGACATGTTTCTTTCCCTTGTCCCTATGCTCACTGGTGGAATAATATTTTGATGACCTTTTACTTCTGCTTATATGGAAATCATAATTCTAGAAGTAAATATCTACAGTTTTTTGTTCATTCAAAATTTTCTATCAAACTCAATATTCATTTCTTTTACCTTCAGGTAGAGAGTTGGCTGATAAAGTAACTACTATCTGGTCAGTAAGGGATTCATCAATACTAGAGAACCTTTAATCACATATACAATCTGAAGTTTTGAATAAGCATGGGTTTGGAAGTTTCAAACTGTCCAAGGTTCAACACTAGGGATTCATCAAGGTTCATTGCCTAGGGATGCCTTTTGCAGAAGACATAAGGATGTGGAGATTTGGGATACCATTATAGAGAAAGCTAACAAGAAGTTGGCTCAGTGGAAAACCCAGTATATTTCACAAGGGGGAAGGGTGACACTAATCAACTCAGTGTTGGACTCTCTTCCTACCTATGTGATGTCGCTATTCTCTATACCTGTAAGTGTGATTAAGAAGCTAAACAAATTGAGGAGATTTCCTATGGAAAGGCAACAAGGAAGGGGTGGGATATAACCTGGTCAAATGGGAGGTAGTACAACAGAGCAAAGATCAAGGGGGTCTTGGTATCAGAAACCTGAGGATCCAGAATAATAGTCTACTGTTGAAATGGTTATGGAGATTTAGTGCAGAAGAGTCTACTCTATGGAAGGAGGTCATTTCTCACAAGTTTGGCCAATCTAGTCCATGGTGCTCCAATGAGGTGACTTGCACTTATGGGATGGAGGTATGGAGGGCTACCAGATCATTATGGCCAAAGCTACAGGGAAACTCTAGAATCAGGGTTGGAGATGGCACCACTACCTTATTTTGGAAGGATATTTGGGTAGGGCAAGCTCCTTTACAGGAAGCTTATCCTGATCTTATGATGCTAAGTAGAAATCCTGAAGCAACCATAGCCGAGAGTTGGTCAAACCAAGGGTGGAAACTTAACTTTAGAAGGCATCTAAATGACTGGGAGGTTGATAGGGTGACAACTTTTTTGAGTGAATTGCAACATTTTCCTGCCACCAATATGCAATCTAACACAGTAAGATGGAATCTTTCAGGGGATGGCATTTTCTTTGTGAATAAAATGTACAAGAGGGATAATTGTGTGATGTAAAGTGAGTGCTCAAGTATCTGGAAGAGCATGGCCCCCACCAAGGTTAAATGCTTCACTTGGCTTCTACTGAAAAGAGCATGCCTAACACATGAGGTTCTACAGAAGAAGAGGAGAATAGTAGTGCCAAGATGTCTTTTGTGCAATGAGACTGGGGAGACAACTTTGGAACCTGTTCCTCGACCTCACAAAGGCTCAGTGGACAATGCCTGAGCATACTGCTGACTTGATGAGCTGCTGGATGAAAAGAGGGGGTAGCAAGAGCCAGAAAAAATGGAGGAGGATAATTTCTTCATGCATATGGTGGACGGTATGGAAAGAAAGAAATAGGAGATGATCAAGTCCATACATGATGTGAAATGGAGTTGTCTAGTGTTTTTATTCTCATGATGCAAAGGAAATTGTATAGAGGAAGTAGATGAGCTGGTAGATTTTTTAGGTGCTTTGTAAATCTTAAGAGTCTAACATTACTACCGTGTAATTTTTTGAAGGTGGCCAGCATTCCTGAATGCTGAAAAATACAACAGTGCTAACTATCAAAAATCAAAAAAAAAAATGTGTGTGTGTGTGTGTGAAAGAGAAGGTTCCATTATGCAGATACAACAGTGCTAATTATCAAAAAAAAAAAAAAATATATATATATATATATATATGAAGGTTCCATTATGCAGATATAAAGAAGTTGTTAAAGAAAAGTTGGTATTTCAAGTTACACGTACTTGATAGTTAACATTTCACTAGAACAACGAAATGTGTTTTTCCCTCTATGTATTTTATTGAGTTGGTTCCTTTAAAGTTTGAATAATAAAAAAATATTTAAATAATATGTATTTTGAGGTGCATTTTAAAAAGTAGAATAACCGAAAATTAACTGAACCTGTACCGATACCAAAGAAAAACCGACATGATTGGGATGGTTGTAAAAAATCTAATTTTGTCATGTATGGTAAAATAACCGAAAAATTGGGATGGTATTACTTTTTAAACATAACTACCTGAACCGTGCCATTGACACCCCCTAACTGGCTACATAAATTGTGGGCAACCATTGAAAAGAGAAGGACAAGGATAGCTCAAAATTCTCTATCATGGGAGCTAGGAGTTTCCATCATCAAGATTGAACAGGGACATTCATCCATTTACCAAAGAGTACAAGAGAAATTCTAAGACCAAACCATCAGGGCCTAATGGTAATACACCCTTTTTACACCACCAGAAAAAGGAAAATACAATCTATACTAAGCCAACCAAGCGGTCTATTCATTGACGCTTCAAAAGTAAAATTCTTAATACTTAATTCAACTTGAAGAAACCTGATCATATGATATAAAAGCTTAGGTGGCTCTCTAGATACACCAGATTCATCAGTAGTATAAAATGGCCTATAACCACATCATATTTCTGTTACAGAGCAACCATGAGAATACATTGAGCTGAAAGTGATCCCACAAGACAAGATAGTAGACAAGACCCCCATAATGCAACACCATGCTGAGGCAAATTCTTCCAAGACAATACATCATTGCAATTCACAAATACTGTTCATAATTGAAACCAAATGCTACTCTACTTCTATTGAAAGGCTGAAATATCTCAATGACTACCACTGCTCCATGACAAATTTTACAAGAGTCTAGCTTAAGAGGATCTTTTCCTTAAGAATAATGCTGAATATTTGAACCTACATATAAATCTCCAAAAATGCCATCAAGGTAATATCCCCAATATCATTATTTTGAAAGAGTCTGCAAATTTGCCTCTATGTATGTGAATATTGGCCTCTAAGTACATTAAGACACCCAAATATGAATGTTTCACAATGAAGGTCTCAACACATGTAACTATTCCAGCAAAAATGAACAGTTTGTAGGAAAGTTGCCTTATCTTAATAGTCATATCCACTACCCCACAACACTGCTTCTATCTAGAGCAGAAACTAGCCAAGCTACATCTAACAGACATAATATTATGCCTGGATTGATGCCCCCAAAACAGGCACAATCTAAACTAAGAAAGATGGAACTTTAGACAGCCGAAAGCGAGACATTACAGCAGGGAAAACAAAGAAGAGAGATAAACATTAAATTATAGGGAAAGAAGTTAAAAGACTGCTTCTCTTTCCTTTTTGTGCTGCACCAGAAAAATCCCATTCCATTGTGAAGAAGAACACTCTACCATCTGAAGGCACCTGAAATAGTTTTGTAACAGAAAACTCAGTGAGACCAACAATATGAGGCAAGTTTAGTATGAATAAGGAATAATAAAACATCCGATAATCCAAATTACCAAATGCTCATCAAGACTAATAATTACCACGACCATATCCACGTCCATATGGACGACCACCTCCATAGAAAGATGGATGTGGGCCTCTCCCATACTGCAAGATTACATAGAAAGAAATATCACAACTAGAGTTGAATAACACCAAGAAAGATGAAGTGAAACATCGTACTCACATTAGAGCCATAATAATCACGTGCGTAGGGATCGCCACCGGGAGGAAAATTGTCTAACATAGAAGAGAGTAAATACATAAATAATGGATCTAACAAACAAGCAGCTTAACCCCATCCCCCACCCCCCACCAAAAAAAAAAAAACTGCAGACAAACCCCATACCTCTATAACGATCGACTTGATGAGAACTTGCAGAATCTGAATGATCAAACCGAGGACGTCCGCTAGGCCCCAAGTAATCTGGATTTGGGTCCTACAAAGTAGGATGGTCAATTGTAATCTATTACAGTCAGTCATCTAATGCTTTTTGACCTAGGATGGTAACAGGAAAAGGAGTAGCAGAGAAATTCCAGCTTACTGTCATAGAAAAGGGCCTCTTTAATCCATGGTCAGTATTATCATATTGGTAACAGTCCTCAAAGTGTCTATCCATGAGTGGCCTGTTAAGTCCTTCAATAGGAAACTGTTGTCTCCTAAAGAAGGTATCACCTGCATGGCCTCTATCTCCATGCCTCATTCTATCAACAAACATTGGACCCTCACTATTTACTGAATGAGCACCACTGAAGTTCCACCTCCCACCTACTAAAATTAGTAAGATAGGTTACTGAGATTTTCTTCATGGAAGATATACATCATAATAGGAAGTAGCCACGACAAGGGGAGAAGTATGATGTAATTGGAAAATGGACGGGAAGGGATAAGCAGATAGGTTACTGAAATCTACAATTATTTTAAGAGTAAACCACATACGAAGATATAGGATTTTATCTAGTCTATGAAGGAAACATACATTAAACAGATTCCTATTATAAAAGTATGAAACAAAAGTTACAAGTTGAAAGATCAAAATGCCCACATAAAGTTGAGTTACCTTTTTGCCCTTCTATTGAACTACTTCTATAATATTTTTGTACAAAAATGTAAATAAGAAGTTAATCTTGTAATATTCAATTGCTTATTAATTTTAATGTTTAGAGAATTTATTCTGGAGGATCTGTCCAATACCTATATATTTTTCCAAGTTAACTTCAAATTTCACCCAAAAAAAAAAAAAACATATCACGTCATCTCAAATGTCAACTTTTGACTTGTTAGATTTTTTAGATGAGATTTGGGCTTATAAATATATTTTTTATCGGGAGTACAAGATGTAAAATTTTGGTAATTTGGATGTAAATAAATCATGCCCCACTTATGAGATTACATTACGCATGTTGTTGCATGCATATATACAACAACATCATACCCAGTGAAATCCCACAAAGTGGGGTCTTGGGATTGGATGCATATATAGTGATTTAAATATTGAAGACGTCTAGAGATGGCGAAACTGGCAATCAAAATTTTCTTACATATTATAGTCCAAGCATAAGACTCTCTCTCACCAATTGCTGCAATAATAAGGAATTGTGCGATATAAAGAAGCAATAGAACTACAACCTTATAATTTAATTTATTCATATCAAGTATATTCTACTAATAAATCCCAAAAAAATTAAGACAATCGAATAACTTGGGTAATTGGGGACACAGTCATAAATTACAATAAGACATCCAAGGCAAAACCAAAATAGGCATTTGAGGGTTTCTGCGGGGCAGGATTTCTTCCCTTATTCAGATACCTAAATAGTATCAACATTTCTTACTTCCAGGAACTTGTACTTTTTTCTTTGATATTATATATTATAACTCAAATAGTGTGTAATAATATCTCTGTGACTTGTTTAATTGTGTACTCATTAATATGAGGTACACACTCAACGTTTTTTCCCAAAGAACAGTTAACATAAATGGGAGAGAGAGGAGGGAGGGAGAAAGAGGTACAAAGTTTGTCAATTTCATTTTTAATAAAGATGAAAAAAGTTTGTTATTTTCATTACCTCGTCCAAAGTTTGACCTTCCGCGGAAAGGAGGATAAGGGCTGCCAAAGTCACGTTCAGTGAAGCCCATTCTACCGCCATGACCAGGTCCACGAGGATGAAAGCCCCTACCAACTGGAAAATTAGCTCTACCAAAAGTATGCACTCCTCGCGGAGAGCCCCTTCCTGAAAGCAAGGCCGATACTGCAGTTAGGTCATGCACAAAGGAAAATTTCTTGAGCAGCTTATAGAGAAACATAGAGTTTTATAGAGTTACCCATGGGACCACGGCTGATTCGGAACCCTCCAGACAATCCACCTTTCACAGCCTGAGTTTTTGGTTGAGGATTTGAAAGCCTAACTCGCACTTTCGCCTAACCGCACAAAGTGAAAAGTAATAGAACAAAACTGTGAGCAGTCACCAATAAAGTAAAGACATAACATCAAAGTCATTGCTTATGTGAGTGTGAAGATTTTGCATGTTTATCCGATATACACACAACTGACTTGCAACAGTCGCACTTTCGCCTAACAGCACAAAGTGAAACGTAATAGAACAAAACTGTGAGCATTCACCAATAAAGTAAAGACATCACATCAAAGTCATTGCTTATGTGAGTGTGAAGATTTTGCATGTTTATCCGATATACACACAACTGACTTGCAACAGTCTCACATCAATTTATAGTTCTTCTACAAGGACAACCATCCACTCAAAGAGCAAAATATATGTTAGCAAGAAAACCCATTAAGATTATATGTATAAATGTTCAGCCACATACACAAACCGAAAGCATTCTGTATATTCTGAAGATTTGAAGTATTACATCATCCAGCAAAACACTGAAAAACAACATAGAAGTGAAGAATACCTTCAAATTTCCATCACCCAGCTCTGTGTTATTAAGGCCCTCAACGCAAGAAACAGCAGCTTCATGTGTGCCAAAATCAACAAATCCAAAATCCTTCCGCTTTGCTGTTGATATATTCTTGGCTAGCGTGATTCTAACAATCTCCCCAAAACATGTAAATTTCTCACGGACGCGATCTTCATTCCAATAAGGAGGGAGTCCATCAATAAATACCGACTTCACTTGAGCCATTACCTCTGGATCTGGATCACGTAAAGGTTCAGCAAAAGCTATTTTGGCAGTCCTTTCAGAGTGACCAAAAACAACATCAGGCCTTTGAAGCCTTTTGTATGCTGTCATGGCATCAGTGTGACAAGAGAACTCAAGAAACGCGAAACCACGACTTAAACCTTCACGTTTTGGGTCGGCCACCAGATTAACATTTTCAACACCTTCTACACCATAATCCTTCAGCTTTTGTCTCACCTGTCATAATCACAGATCATAATTAACTAAAGATACTTAACAAACCAATTGTGCACATTGAATATTAACAATCCTGCAGAATCAAATGCCTGCACTGTTGAAGTTAAACAGAGTCATCCTGAAACATGATTGAAGAGATTGGTTATATCACTTACGGCTTCCTTTGTCCATGTGTTGCAAATGTTTCCTAAAAATAAGGTGTCGTTGTCCTCACTTGGAGAAGTCCCACATCGTTTTCCCCGTATCTGGTGTCAAGAGGATAAAATTAGAATAATACTGCAATTCCAAATATATTCAAATATGAATTGGGAAAAGTCATACAACTGGATTTCTCATTTCAGCCAAAGCACGGCTAACTTGCTCCTTAGTTGCAAACTTCACGAAGGCATATCCCTTATTCTTGTTTGTTGACAAATCTCGGTGCATTCGAACATCAATAACCTCCCCAACATGCTGGAACACCCTTTTCAGATCCTCCTCCACAGCATCACGGTCTAACCCACCAACAAATACTTCCATCTCCTTCCGCTTCTTTCGTTCCTGTGCAAGAGCATTCAATTGAGCACGCTCATCTTCCAACGTCTCAGATTCTTCGCAGTGCTCAGGTACATCATCTTCCACAAGCTCTTCACCATTTTCTTGATCAGCAAAAGCCTCTATTTTGTCTTCACCAGCTTCGTCAAGAGAAATATCCTTTCCTTTCATCTTCCTATCTGTATCTTCCTCCATTCTATCTTCAGCACACTGTGCATTTACATTATTCCCTGTAGAAGTTGAACCATTGTCCTTTTCTCCCCTTGACTCCAATCCTTCTTTTCCTTTATTAGATCCTTCACCCTCCTGAGATTTCAGTTCTGTAGTGACCAGTTCCGGACTGTCTGAAGATTTCATATCCTCAACAATAGGCTCCTGAGATTTGACATATGTAACAGTAGATCCCTGATTTTCTGAAGTTCTCACGCCATGGCCAATTTCTTCTGGTATTCTCACATCATTGACAACAGTTACTTCATCTAGAAACATTAAAGTATTTTGAGCTGGTTCCTCCTGTGCATCACCCGTCTGTTCATCCTTGTTTCCATTTTGCACTTCCAACACGGAATCACCAACATTTTTAGCTGTGGCCACTACATTACTTGAAGATTCTTTGATTTCCTCATTTGTCTCATACATGGGTGTTGGTCCTGCATCATTTAAGTCCTCTGCATCTTTCTCCTTAACAGGATCTTCCTTAGAATCCTGTGCATCGTCCCCCATGACAGGATTTTCCTTTGAGTCCTCTGCATCTTTCTCCATGACAGAACTTTGCTTTGAGTCCTCTGTGTCTTTCTTCTTCACAGCACCTTCCTCCTTCACAGGGTATTCCTTCAAGCCCTCTGTATATTCTTGCTTGACAAGATCTTCCTTCGACTCTTCTTCATCTTTCTCCTTCATAACATCTTCCTTTGAACCCTCTGCATCTTCGTCCTTCACAGGATATCCCTCCGAGTCCTCTGCAGCTTCCCCCATGACAAGATCTTCCTTCGACTCTTCAGCATCTTTTTCCTGTATGGCATTTTCTTTTGAGTTCTCTGCATCTTCCTCCTCGACAATATCTTCCTTCAAGTCATCTGCATCATTCTCCTTCACAGGATATTCCTTTAAATCCTCCGTAGCTTCCCCCATGACAAGATCTTCGTTTGACTCTGCACCTTTCTCCTTCATAGCATTTTCTTTTGAGACCTCTGCAACTTTCTCCTTGGCAATATCTTCCTTTAAGTCCTCTGCACCTTTCTCCTTCGCACCGTCTTCCTTTGGATCCTGTAGATCTTTCTCCTTGACAGGATCTTCCTTTGGATCCTCCGCATCTTCCTCCTCGCCATCAACTTCCTTTGAGTCCTCTGTTTCTTTCTCCTTGATAGATTCCTTTGAATACTGTGCAGCTTCCTCCTTCACATGATCTTCCTTCGAGTCCCCTGTATCTCCCAACTTGACACATTCCGTTGATTCGGCTGCATCTTTCTCTTTGACATGATCTTCCTTTGAGTCCTTTGCACCCTTCTCTTCGACAGGATCTTCAAGCATTGCTGTTCCAGCATCTTCTGATGTAGGTGTTTTATCCGAGGTAGTTTTAGAAGAAGCAGGACTTTTCTTTACCGCATTCCTCCCAACCCTTCGAGTAGTCCTCCTACCTGGAGTGGGTTTTGCTAATGGTGTTGATTGAACAGCCCCATCTGCATCTGAAGCCTTTGTGTCGTCAGCTGCATGAAAAAATATAGAGAACATGATTACATTCTTTTGGTAAATACAGAACATGATAACTAATCACTTATCTAACAGACTTTAACCCCCCACCGCAGAAACAATTATATATAGATAGTTCACATTCTTTCATCAGCATACAAAGGAGGTTAAAAGCCATACGGTTGGGTGATTGGAAGTAGCTGATGAGCATTAACGGCTGAACCTAATTTGATAAACAAGCAGTTCAGTGTTCGGGTAGAAGCACTGAAACTGATAATAAGCAATCGATGTATTTCATGAAAAATTGTTGATTAGCAATTTTTCTATTACAATGACTAATAAGCTTTTAAAGAAATTTACAAAAATCATAAATCAAAAAATATCTATACAAGGGAAGAACAAATGATGGAATGGAAGGGAAACTTTTCCAGGGAGAATATTTCCAAAATTTTAAAAGACATTAGGTATAAAATATTAAAATATTCAGTCAAACTAAAATTGATTATAAACTATAAAATCATAAGTTGATTTTAGCTTATAAGCACTTTGAGTGTACACCAAAAGCGTAGGTAAGTTAGAAAGCTACCTTAACCAATTCTAGAAGTTTACCAGAAAACCCTCTAAGCCATTGTAAAGTTTAATCAGCTGCCGTTTGTAAAGTCGAAACGCAAAAAGCTAGAATTTGATATATTGTAATCTTAGCAAAGCCATTCCCTCCATCAAAATAAATTAATGAGAAAAGGTCGGAACTTGGAACTACCAATATCATCTTTGTACTTTTGTAATGAAGATGGCAACAGGCAAGCTATTTTCTATACCCCCCCCCCCCCACAACACACACAGAGACAAAAAAATGTTTATTGAAGCAATAGAACGGCCAATAAAGGAGGAACTTTGAGCCACTCAATTGGTTGGCTTCCTGAAATTTTACCTTCACATTGTCTTATTGGTGAGGGTTGATTCCCCTTCCTTACAACCCCATTCCCCTAACCCCCTTTTAAAAAAAGGACCAATAAAAATTCAATTGATATCCCAAAACCTAATCCACCATTATTTTGAAGTATACAGCTCAACCATAAATGGGCAAATACCCAAAATGATTCACAACATGCAGGCGAGTTCAGATATACATCAGTCGAGTCTCAAACAAAATAAACAGGAACAATCAATTAACATAAAACAGATGAAAAGAGAGGTTTGGGAGTACCGGCTGGTGAGCTTTTGGATCCAACGTTCCTAGTTTGCTTAGCCCTAGAGGGCGGAGTACGCTTCGTTTCGGCCGGAATTTGATTATTTCCGGCGGACTTCTTCTCGGCGCTTCGAGTTCTCATAATTGACTGATAAATTAGAAGTAGGAATTTTGGAAGAGAAAATAAAGTGAACTTTTCAAGAGTCGATAATATAATGCGACGGGGAGGCAATAGAGAAGGACACGAATACCCTCACTCCATCTCATTTTGTGTCGCTTACCATAAAAAATAATAAAATTAACAATTTCAAATAATTTTTATATTATTTTTTAATTTATTTATAATAAATATGATATTTTTCTAAACGAACTAAAAAATATATCATCACGTAAAATAAGATTGAAGTACTTTTTATTTTCTTATCAGCCTGTAATTCCAACTTAGTTGTCGTATTTGAACCATATAATTTATTCACTAGTATCTATTTTATTGATTAAAATATATTTTTTCTAATATATAAATATATTTTTCATTGAAAATAAAATAATTACATTTTTATGTGATATTCTTAATTTATTATTTTATTCTTATCCTTGTATTGTATATTTTTAATGCACATATAAATACTTGAGATATTTTTGTTCTTACTTACTAAGTGCTGAACAATAGATAAGAAAACTATTTAATTTTTTTTATACAAGCTAATTACTTTAGATTTATAAGGATGAATTTCTCAATCATTTTATTATAGCACCACAATTATTATTAAATATCTAGACCATTTATAATTTTTGTTGACATATATTTTAAGATTTTCTACATGTTTTACAAATCTTTATTGATATAGATATCTAGAATAATTTTTTAAAATATTCATGATAAACTTAAATCTATGTAACATAATAATATATTTTCTCTATTTACTTTAAATTGTATGTCCAAAAAGAGAAAAAATTGAGTATAATATACTAAATAAAATTAAGTATTTCAAGTATTACGAGGAGATTTCATTTTTTCAAATACAATACCAGGATTTATCAAAAAAATGATAATTTGTTTAATTAAGTTACAATTTATTCCTTTAAATAAATAAATTTCCTAGTTATTAATCCCCAAAAAATCTTCCCGATAGAAAAAAATATTACGTTGCCTTTTTGGCTCCGGAGCCATTTTTTTCATATACAAATATTCTATATTACTTTTTCCTAAATTTTTTTCTTTTCCATAAATTTCTCTTAAATCGTTGAAATTCAATTCGCTTCTTAACTTTTTCGTACATATATTTTTTTTTCTTTGCCTTATTGCTATGCAAAATATAAAATTATTGAAGATTCAATTAACACATTATTCGACGTGATTTCATGTTTCTAATTATATTTTTTATATTTCATGAAATTTCAAATTCAGCAAATAATTTTTTTCATACATGGTTAATATAAAATAATTAATTAAAATTTTTATTGAAGAATGAAATTTTATAAAAAAATTATATATTTTTTAACAAACAATATAACTTGATAAGTAATTAACGATGTCAGAAGATACATTCATTCTATATAAAATGCAAATCTCAAAAGATAACAACATACAAAACTAGTCGAATCCATCATACCTTATGTATACTTAAAAAATCTTACATAACAAAATAAGCATATCATATTATGCATCTTTTATGTCATTGTTTTCTCATTTTATCTCAATGTTTGTGTTAGAACCCATACTTTGGTACGTTGGGACAATTACGAACTTGGAATCACTGTTACTATTTTTTGAAAAATTCGAAATTTGTGTGTTAATTTTAGAAATTGTGGAACAAGGAGATGATATGGTAAGCATAATTATGTGTATAAGCTTATATGTGTGTACACATATACATATTCAAGATTATAAATATTTGGACAAGTATTTTTTTTAAAAAATCAAGTCTTGGACAAGAATTAATTAAGGGGGGATTTTGGCAAAAAAAATATTAAGCCATGTGTGTGGAGGTGGGACCAAGGAGTCCCAAAAACCTTATC
>DF363963.1:1053-31254 GCA_000787875.1 Solanum virginianum | reverse complement strand
TGATGTTGATATTTTGGATGATGACTCACTTGTTCTATGGTGGGTATGTTAGTAAAGTAAAGGTTATACTTTGAATCTGAATCCTGTATGGAGACTCTGTGATAATGTGGAGGTATGTTTGTTCTTTGTATATTTTTGTTTTGGTTATTTCATAGTTTATGTGTATCGAGGAATGCGTAAGTCACTAATTTTAGGAGATATATTATATTGTACATTGGCCTCACTTGCTATACACCTTATGTCTCGGCAGGTAAGCACTCCGGGATTTTGGTTAGTGGCACGTTTCTTTCTGACATTTGTATATGAGTTTACAATTCATACCGTTGTTACTCTTATTTATATCTGTACTCTCCGCTTTACATATTCAGTGCATATCTTGTACTGACCACCTTTCTCTGGGGCTGCGTTTCATGCCCGCAGGTTCCGACGTAAAGGCTAGAGGATATGTGTCTGTATTAGAGGTCTGTGGATACGTGGTGAGTGTGGGTCCTATCTGTTAGTTTCAATATCTTGTATATATGTTCGATATGTAACACTTAGCTACCTGTTTGAGCATTCTAAATCTATACTATGTTTATTAGGCGGCAGGACTGCAGCGATGACCTTGTCGGCCCGCGTATTTATGTATTAATGTTTGTATTCTGTCTATTGGTTCGCTGTACTCTTCTGTTTCAGGTGGCTAGTCTATAATACAGAGGAAACTCTGCAAAAATTTTCATAAAATGAATAGTAACTCCTGTTAGAATCTGATTTGGCTCTGTGTCGGGACGCCCCAAATGGGTGTCAGTCACGGCCCATAGGTTGGGTCGTGATAGTCCATCAGCAGCAGCAGGTATTGATCTTCAGCCAGTACTAGTAGCAACAGGTGATGCTCTTGGGCCAATTAGCAGGAGAAAAAGATAGTCTTGGGCCAGCAGCAGCAAGTGATTCTCTTGGGCCATCAGTAGGAGTAGGAGATGGTCTTGGAGCAGCAGCAGCAGCAGATGCTGCTCTTGGGCTAGTGCCAACAGCAGCATGTGATGAGCTTGCACTAGCAGAAGCACCAAAAGGACACTTTCTTTTATTGTGACCCTTGTTATGACAATTGTTGCATGACATCTCTATCCCTTTTTTAAATAGTTTTCCAGATTTTTTAGTTTCACCTTGCTCTTTCATCCTAACCTTGCTAGGTCTTCCTGGCAGCTTCCTACCATGAGGTGGTAAAACAGAAATGTTTTGTGATTTTAGCCACATTTTCATATGAGAAACTGGCTGAATGAAGTGGTTGTATGTCTTCATGTATGTTTCCCTATTATACCAATGGGAAATATAGTTAATTGGGTCTAATTTCCTGTGATGAAGGGCAGTTATTGCATGAGGACATGGTATGCCTTTCAACATCCATGTTATGCAACTGCAAGTTTATCTTTGAATATCCATAACATGTCTGTAAGCTCCATGAAGTACCTCATCTGAATTTCATTCAATGTTGCATTTCATTAACTTGGCAATGTTATCTTATAGAACCTTCATTGCCATTGGAGAAATATCACTAATACAACTATTGCAAAACTCTCACATCTTCCCTATTCTTTTCATCATTTTAACTCTAATTTCTTCAAGCATGGTAATTATAGTTTTGTGCCTTGCTGCTAATATCCATGCATTGAAGCATTCAGCCATGTTATTGTCAACGATGTCACATTTGTGGTGAAACTGAAGTAGACCTTGCTCCATCTTTCTGGGTTATAATAGAATAAAAATCATCAACTATCTTATTCCCTAATTTTTTCATATAACTAATGTTATCCTTTAACTCAACCTCAAAAGTAGACCTTGCACATCTTCTGAAACAATTTTTCTCTCAATAGCTCTCCAAATCTTGGACCAGTTAGCAAGGATGTGTCTAGCACACATCCTATGCTCAACATTTGGCAAATAAATACTTATGGCATTTTCAAGACTCTATAAAGAACCAAATTAAATAGTCATAAACCAAGAATCTACTTAAACACTCATAAATCAAGAACCAAACTAACAGTTACAAAGCAATAAGCAAACTAACAAAAAAATACTATAACAATTTGATAAACAAACAGTGATAAAGTAAGTAAACAAACAGTTATAAACTAAGTAAACAAAAAGTGATAAATTAAGTAAATAAACCATGATAAACAAAGTAACATAACAGTGATAAACAAAGAATCAAGAATCTAAGTATCATAACAGTCATAACAGTGATTAACAAAGAATCAAACTAAAGTTATAAGATAACAGTCATAAATCAAGAAACTAACTAATATAACAGTGATAAACAAAGAATCAAATTAACATTTATAAAGTAATCAAAAGAGTCATAAACTAAGAATAAAACTAACCTTTTGCATATCTGTTACTACAGTGATGTCTGTTCCATCTCCCAACTGAAGATCTTCTTTTACAAGTCTGACAAACCAACTCCAAGTGTATTGATTTTCAATCTTCACCACTGCCCAAGCTAGTGGCAGCATTTGGTTATTACCATCCTTACAAACAGCAATCAATAACTAACTTTTAGATACTCCCTTTAGAAAACAACCGTCCAAACCAATGCACTTCCTACAACTAGCCAAGTAAGACTTCTTCATTGCATCAAAACATATGTAGAAGCTTTGAAACATTTTTTTTACCATTTTCAAATGTTTCCTCATGAAGCTTGACTACACATGTACTACTTGGATCAGTTCTTAACAATTCATCTCTATAGTCTAAGATCTTCCCCAACTCAAGATTATAGTCAGTCATTAACTCTTGTAATACCTTATTTCTCGCTCTCCTACACACTGTTCTTCCAATATATAAATATAATTCTTTCTTAATGAGTTCTTGAAACTCAAAAATTCTAATGTTGGGTTGTTCCTTTATCCTCTCATTATAGTAATTGGATAAGAACTTGTTATTACAAAGCTTGTTCCTATTAGTAGGATCACATCTGCGAATTGGATTGTATGTTTTCACAACAAAATTACTTATCCTGGAATCAAAGCTAGCAAATAGTAACCAAGGACAACCAACAGTACACCTAACCCTTACCTTTCTTGCTTCATTAATGCACAGTTATATAGCAACATTCTCATTAATAGCATATCTGGTAATAGCAGATCTAAATTCCTTAATACTTTCAAAAACAAGACCCGATTCCCACACTATTTTCTGACAAGTTACATCAAATACAACTCTTTTCAACTTCTTTCTCCTCCTTGCTTTAACTCTTAACTGAAGTCTCTATTGAACTCTTTGTTGAACCTTTCCTTCATTATCACTTAAATCATCTGAATCTATTTCAAAACTGGGAGCTTCATATGAGGGATAGTAAGGCTCATCACCAACTAGCCTACCTTCTACACTATTTCTATTTCCACCTGCAGATTCATCATATCCAGTATCTGGTCCCTTTTTTTGTTCCTAACTTCACATGATTAGGTAATGGAGCTCTTTCTCCCCTCCTCCTTCTCTTTATCTTCCTCTTTTCCTCTCTAAAAGTTCTTAGCTCTTCATCTACATCACTCTCATCATCTAGTCCTCCATTTAATGATTTTATATCAGAATTTTCTTCAGAGAAGGGATTGACAAATTCAGAAAAAGGATTGATTGGTTCATCAGTTGGATCACTACAAGGATGGACAAGTTCTTCAACTGGATCAGTAGAAGAATGGTCAGGAGTAAAAATTGGATCACTAGAAAAATATACAGGTTCAAGAGTTGGATTAGTAGAAAGATGGTCAAGGGTAAGAGTTGGATCAGTAGAAGAAGAAATATTTGGTAGAGGAGAAGAAGTTTCGGAAGCAGCAGTGCTAGGGTTTAGGTTTGAAACATTTTCTTGAGCCCCATTATTTTGAGATGGTCCCTCACCTTCAATTACTCCACCTTTCCCCTCTCCAAATTCCAATAAAGGTGGAACCAAAATAGGGTTTGCAACCATGTGACACACAAATGCCTTCAAAATATCTCTATTACTTAAATACTCAGTATTAAATTAATATCATAGTCTGATTTAATGTCTAGCATAGAAGTAGTGTTAGGCAGTTTTACACACAACGTGCATTGTCCAGGTTCATACCCTAGTTCTTTCACATAATCCCTCAAGTCAAAATAAGACAATCTATCTATATCAACATCTAAAAACTCAGCAACTTGTCCATCCTCATTTGGGTTTCCCTCCTTAGATCCCTTTTTTAAAGTCCTCATAACACCCCATTGTAAAATCTCAATGTAATCAAACCAAAAGATTTTTTAACAACCAGAAAACAATAATACCAAGTCATTTATGCAATTACAGTTAACCAAAATACATGCAACAATAAATAGTCATACTAAGCTATAATATACCCATACCTGTCAGATCCTATCATCAAGAATCTAAGTAAAGACGAAAAAAATCTTAGGTTAAGAAGTCAATGTTTTTTTAGGTACTGTAAACTTATAAAAACCTAAAATTGACCAAACCCTAGGTCAAATCGTACTATTAGTAGAAACAATGGAGTAAGATATGAATCTAACCTTTTAACAATGGTGACGATGCTGCAACGACAAAACCGAATCGATAATCTTCCATAAGAGCGACTCCATACTTAATCGTAACCACCAAATTCCACTGAATATGATAGTGATACCTCGATTAAACAATTAAAACTCCATTGAATTAAAGAAAACTTTAACTAGTTCTTCAATTTATGAACAGATTTTGTAAAAAATGATGATTAGGTTTGAAGGTTCTTGGAGAAGATGAACGGGTTTGAGTGAAAATGCACCGGATATGGATGAAAAGCATGGGTTATGGGTGAAAAGAATGGGTATGGGTCAAAAGGATCGAGTTTAGGTTCATTTAATACATGGCATCCTAATAAGGCGAGTGCATCTCACTCTCCACCTAATATTTGGGGCTTGGGGTAAGAAGGGTTAAAATAATTCACTTTTAAGTAGTTTAGGTGTGTAATAGGTCACATAGATAGTTAAAGTGTGTAAATGACTTTTTGGGACAACTTCAGGGGGAAAATTATGCCTTTTTCCTTTTATTTTACATACATTAAAAATAATGTAATTTAATATATAGTATGCCACATAAAGTATATATGTTTTGAATATTATAACTAATAATTAGATATTAAGTGATCTTCTATTTTTTTTAACATCCTCTTAATAGTATTATTAGGGTAATTCAATATTTTATCCTGGATAAAATTAGTGAAATAATTTTTAAATTACATAAACTATTGATCCTAGTATAATATAAAAAAGTTAACGTGTTATTCAATGTATAGCTATAACTATCTTATTTTGATTATTTTTATTTAAATCTAACTTTCAAAATTGTATTCTTATTTTTTTTTGTCTTGAAAAAATTCATTGTAAAAATAGTACAGTAATTATTGAAGAATTAAATATAATTTTATTTATTTGGTTATATTTGAAGAAAAATGCAATTATAAAATTTAAATCCACGCTTGATCCTATATTTTACTAAAATTGTATTATTGAACAATTTATTATAATTTTTTGAATAGATAAAATATTATTTATAGTTATTTTTAGCGTGAAGTCTATTGCCTCTTCCAATAGAGAGATTTATTTGAAGAGATAAAATAATTTTATCAAAAGTATATGTCAATCATACATTACTCCCGTTGTTCCTTTTTAGTTGTCATATTATGCTCTCTAAGAGTCAATTTGAATAATTTTTATAGTTAAATTATTTTCCACAATTTGTCATTTTAAAATAAAAATTCAGATATTCAAAAACTATATTAAAAATATTATGAATTGAATTTTTATTATATATATATCTTAAAATGTTAGTCAAAATTTATATTGTGTACTCTTAAAAAATTGTGACAACTAAAAAAGAATAAATGAGTACTATATAAAATTTAATGTTTATTCAAAGCATATTATAAATGTATGAGTTGAGACACCTAATGATGGAATTTTCTTTTTGATGGGGTGAGATGCAGGAGGGGTGGGGAATGTCTATGATCCAAACATAATTTTTATTGTATTTGTAATACATAAATATTATGTGAAAATGAAATTTCAAAAAAAATATAAAAAAAAAAAGCGTATAACCTTTTTTTTAATTAACTAAACATTGCTTGTTTTTTTTAAAAAAAAAAAAACAAAAGTCATGTATAATTTTTTTTTAAAAGTAAAAATAAACGGTCTATACGCCAAAAAAGGAAGATCCATAAAGAGCTTTTTAGTCTTTCTTTGTTTAGTATTTCAAAGAATTTGGAGTATAGGAAAAGACAACTTCTTTGTTTACGTGGAAAGAGTATAATTGTGGCCAAAATTTTGTGGCCATTTAGCATTAGCCTTAATATTTAATGAAGAAAGTTTCTACTGGTATACTACTAGAATTTATCTCTTTGTTGATTATTGCTTTAAAGTTCAAATTAATGATGTGTGATTGAATGTGTTTTAACTTTTTGTGTACATATTTAACTTACGATAAAATTGATATGGATTGAAGATGATTAGATAATATTGATTTTATATACTTCTATCATTCCTGTCACGTCTCGAAAGGGTACCGTAGGCGTGATTGGCACTCGGAGACTACTGCTAGCCCCCAAGCGGACCACCTAGTCTCATCGCCTTCGTTCAATCAGTTCAATAGCGGAAGAAAATTAAGAAATAACTATCTATCATTGGGCTACAATTTCAACTCAATCTATCATAAATGAAATGCGAGAAAAAGGGGAAATCTCAGTGTAAAGAAAGGGAACGGGGAAAATAACCCCAACATCGGCCATCATTAATCTATGTCTATGAAGCCTCTATAACTACTGTCTAAGATGGTACCATGATAGGGCATGGCTACCACAATCAAAGAAAATGCATCAAGATAAATGAATGATAAATATGTCCTCCCAAAGCACGGGAGGACTCACCAAGTCTCTGTCTCGAAATCCGTGAAACCTCAATGATTAGGCTGCTGAAGTCCTCTGTCTACAGAATCTGCATCATAAAACGATGTAGCGCTAAAGGGGCGTTAGTACGTGGAATGTACTATATGTAAAACGAGCTACAATAAACATTACACAATGACAATAACTCATCCATCACTCATCCTCGACTCAGAGTAAGACACGGGTTCTATCCCATCACTATCCATCAAGGCATTACACTATCACATCAACATCAAAGTACTATTATCATGAAACCTATCTGGAGTTTCTATAACTAACAACCACCACCTATGAGTCGGTGATGATATAACAAAGAGATGTTGTTGCCATATCCATCCAGTACCTTGCCAGGGTACGGGACGAGTTTGTCGGGATCACAAAAGAAGTCTGTCAAGCCCTCTGTGGGGCAAAAAAACATCCGCTTTCATGGTCCAATCCTCTCCTACGCTGGCCACGTAGTTAATGAGTGTGAGTGGGACTCACTCTTACCCATTTCTGTGTTAATACTCCTCCCAGGTCTCAACAAGCTCATAAGTCTATCAATACATCAAGGATTTCCATCACTCAGCCCGTACAGGCAAGAACACTCAACTCATCTCATTATCTATCACCTCAAATAGTAAGATTATTCCTTCAAAACTAAGGTCCAGTCTCATTAGTCTCTAAGAACACTAACTCAATCAGTTTCAGTCATCAACACCCTCATCTCAGGACTTAAGCTCCAACAATCTACACATTCAGACAATCAAGGCTCTAAATATTCCCCCTAAGTTCATTCTTGAAGTATTAAACAAGGGTAATCATGCAACTTAGGTATATAATCACACAATAATGCATATAAATAGCGAATAAAAGTATGATGATCATCAATTTGAGATAATATATAGAAATTAAAGATAATGTTCAAGAAATAAAGATAATGTTCAATAAATCCTTTAAGAATCACTACTCAAGACTCATCAACTATCAATTGTCAACCTACTACATGTATTGAGCACATGAAAGAACAATTTTACGCTCTGGGTATCCTTTACATACCTGGAGTGAACAATCACCAAGTCTTCTTCAAAGGATTGAGAATTCACTTGAAACCCTCAACTCTTTCTTCTTCTCCTCTCTGAGGAAGCACGTTTAAACTTAAAAGAATGTGGGTTTTGAAACCCCTTCATATGAAATAAGTCTTAAAAATATGTTTCGAGACTTAAAATGAATTGGGAATGACCAAAATACCATTCTCAAAGTTTAAAAGAAAAGTTTTAAAATTTGAACACTGGTCCACGACACACCAGGGGTGCGGACCAGTATAATTTAATAAAATTTCATAATTTTTAATTCTCATCAAAAAATTAAATAAAAAACACCAAGTGTAAGTCCGCGCCCCCTCCACAACGCGTTAGTGGCATGGATCAACACTATTCTAGAAAAAATTATTTTTCGCTCCAATTGCTCTTAAATTGGGTCGACACCATTTTCTGACTCAATTTTCAGTACTGATCGCAAATCCGTTCTCGGATTCCCCATCAGAGCTTTGAAAACATATTGTGTGCATGATTACGTTTTAGGAATATTTCGATAATTTCATGCAGTGTTACATCATCTCCCCCTTGGGATCATTCATCCTCGAATGATGAGTAAGAGTTGAATAGAAACACAAGTAACCTCAAAACTCATCTCATTCCTTACTCGGAAACTCTCGAAGTCTCAACTATCCATCACCTATCTATCTCTGTCTTAGACTCGGGAACTAGGCTCAATACATCAAATTCAAGAATAAAACTTTAATGGCATTAAGGGTAGGGACTTTCCCTTCAACATCATCATCATTTGGCATGAATAGGTGTGGGCATTTGAGTTTCATCGCTTCCTCAGATTCCCACATAGCTTCCTCAACAAAATGATTCCTCCATAGAACTTTTACGGAGGCTATCTCTTTGTTCTTCAGCTTACGAACTTCTCGGTCAAGGATTTGGACTGGAATTTCTTCATAAGATAATCTATCTTTCACTCTCGTACTCTCAACAGGAATTTCTAAGGCGGGATTCCCCAAACACTTCTTTAACATCGACACATGGAACACCGGGTGAACTCCATCTAGCTCGGAAGGCAGGTCTAGCTCATAAGCAACCTTCCCAATCCTCCTCACAATCTGGTATGGTCCAATATAATGTGGACTCAACTTTTCCTTCTTACCAAACCTCATGACACCCTTCATGGGCGACACCTTCAAGTACACCTAATTATCCACCTCAAACTCCAAGTCTCTCTTCCTTACATCCATGTAAGACTTTTGACGACTCTGTGTTATCTTCAACCTCTCTTTGATGACTTTTACCTTCTCCATAGACTGGTGGAAAAGGTCAAGCCCGATCAATTTAGCTTCACCAACCTCGAACCAGTCAATCGGGGATGTACATCTCCTCCCGTATAGTGCCTCATAAGAGGCCATCTGGATGCTGGTATGGTAGTTATTGTTGTACTCAAACTCAATGAATGGTAGGTGGTCATCCCAATTACCCTTAAAGTTTATCATGCAGGCTCTCAACATATCCTTCATGGTCTGGATAGCACGCCCTACCTGTCCATCGGTCTGGGGTAAAAAGTTGTGTTCAAATGTACTTTTGTACCCAATCCCTTTTGAAAGGATCTCCAAAATTCAGAGGGAAATTGAGTTCCTCTGTCCGAGATAATAGACAAGGGAACCCCGTGCAACCTCATAATCTCTCGAATGTACAGTCGGGCATACTCCTCAGCCGTATAAGTTGTCTTGACTGCCAAGAAGTGGGTTCATATCGTCATCTTATCAATAATCACCCATATCGAATCATGTTATTTTCGGGATCTTGGTAGACCAGTGATGAAATCTATGTTGATCGTCCCCCACTTCCACTCAGGAATTTCAAAGTCCTGGGCCAGTTCACACGGTCTCTGGTGTTCAACCTTAACCTGTTGACAATTAGGGCATTTAGAGATGAATTCAGCAATGTCACTCTTCATTCCATTGCACCAATAGACTTTCCTCAAGTCATGGTACATCTTGGTAGAACCAGGATGGATGGAATATCTAGAGCTATGAGCATCAGCCATGATCCTACCTCAAACACCATCAACATCGGGCATACACAATCTGCCTTGGTATTTCATCACCCCATATCCCCTTTTGGAGAAAACCATCACCTTCTGCTTGTGAACCGCTTCTTTCAATTGGAACAAGATAGGGTCTTGGTCTTGCTTCTCCTTAACTTCTGACACTGAGGATTAAGCAGACCCATTCTGAACATTTACCTCGCCTTCGTTGTTCTCCTCAAGTTGCACTCCTAATTGAGCCAATCTATGAACTTCCTTAGCTAGTTCTCTCTTTCCTTTCTCTACATGGGCAGTGTTACCCATAGACATCCTGCTAAGAGCATCAGCAACAAAGTTAGCCTTATCTGGGTGGTAGAGAAGGCTCATATCATAATCCTTGAGCAACTCCAGCCATCTCCTCTTACGCAGGTTGAGCTCTTTCTAGCTGAACACGTACTGCAAGCTCCTGTGGTCAGTGAACACGTCCACATGCACTCCATACAAATAGTGATGCCATATCTTAAGTACGAATACTACGGCTACCAACTTGAGATCATGAGTCGGATAATTCTTCTCATGGATCTTAAGATGTCTGGAAGCATAAGATATCACATTCCCTCTCTGCATAAGCACACAACGTAATCCAACTCTTGATGCATCACAGTATATCACCAAGTCTCCCGTTCCGTCAGGCAAAGTCAACACTGGGACTGTAGTCAGTCTAGTCTTCAGCTCTTTGAAACTCTTTTCACATTCCTCAGACCATTGAAACTTGGCTTTCTTCTGAGTCAGCCTAGTCAATGGGGTTGATAAAGAAGAGAAACCCTCAACAAATCTACGGTAGTAGCCTACCAAACCCAAAAACTTCTTATTTTTGTCGGAGTAGTCAGTCTAGGTCAGTTCTTAACCGCTTCAATCTTCTAACTATCCACCTGAATACCATCTCTCGAAACAACGTGGCCCAAGAAAGCCACTGACTTAAGCCACTTTGAGAATTTTGCATACAACTCATGGTCTTTGAGCGTTTACAAAACCATTCTAAGGTGATTAGCATGCTCCTCTTTATCCTTAGAATATACCAAAATATCATCAATAAACACGATCATGAACATGCCAATATACGGTCTGAATACCATGTTCATCATGTCCATGAAAGTTGTAGGTGCATTTGTCAACCCAAAGGGCATGACCAAGAACTCAAAGTGGCCATACCGTGTCCTAAAGGTTGTCTTTGGGATGTCACTTTCCTTCACCTTCAACTGATGATAACCCGATCTGAGGTCTATCTTGGAGAAAAAAGTAGCACCCTGAAGTTGGTCAAATAGATCATCTATCCTGGGAAGAGGATATTTGTTCTTTATAGTGACCTTGCTCAACTGTCGATAATCTATACACATTCTGAGAGACCCATATTTCTTACGCACTAATAGGACAGGAGCACCCCAAGGTGAGATACTAGGCCTTATGAAACATTTCTCTAACAAGTCTTTCAATTGTTCTTTGAATTCTTTTAACTCTGCGGGGGCAATTTTATAAGGTGGAACTGAAATGGGTTTGATCTCGAGAAGGACATCAATCCCAAAGTCAATTTCCCTATCAAGAGGGACTCCAGGCAGATCATCAGGAAATACCTCAGGGAACTCATTCACAATTGAGACTGACTCAAAAGTAGAGGATTCAACATCATCAGACTTAACTCGCACTAGGTGATAAATACAACCATTGGAAATCAACTTTCTGGCTCTAAGATAAGAAATAAATTTGCCCTTAGAGGCAACAGAACTCCCTTTTCACTCTAAGATAGGCTCATTAGGAAATTGGAACTTAACAATCTAGGTTTTATAATTGACAAAAGCATAACAGGAGTAAAGCCAATCCATGCCCATGATTACATCAAAGTCAATCATCTCCAACTCTACCAAGTCAGCTAAGGTGTCTCTATGATAGATAGACACTACGCAATCACTGTAGACTCTCTCAGCTAAGATAAACTCACCAGTAGAAGTAGAAACAGCAAAAAGTTCAAGAAAACACTCTAGAAAAATCTCAAACTTACTAGCCATATATGGGGTCACAAAAGACAAGGTGGCACCCAAATCAAGTAATGCATAACAATCAAAGGTAAAGACTTGAGGCATACCCGTGATAATATCTGGTGTAGCCTCCTGATCCTGTCGACTACCCATAGCATAAAGACGGATTGTCCCGCCTCCTATACCAATAGTACCCCTCTGTTGGTTGCCCATTGGGGGTGCTGCGGAAGACTGAGTAAAGACATAAACAAGTCAAATGATATAATGAATAACCAATCTCAATAGCACTCCAGATAATCATAACAAGCCAGAGCATTATGGGATGAAATGAATGCCGTGAGATGCAAATGACGCTATGCAATGTCAAATAATAATAATGCATGTCTGTCCTAGTGATACACATTCGTTGATCATAAACATGCGTCAGTCAGAATCCATGGGGGCCACAACTGCTTGCTTCCTTCACCTCGCCTCCTCTTTAGGCACTCAAAACTGAAGTGCCCAGCTTGTCCACACGAATAGCAAACATCTCTTCCCATATGGCACTCTCCCAGATGAAGCTTATTGCACTTTTCATATGGTGGCTTTCCCCTCGTGCTTTGACCTTAGGTCACACCGGCCTGATACTGAGCACCCGGAGCCCTGAAATTCAGATAATTATAAGATTTCTGATCATACCTGTTTGGCTGCACGGATGCACTTGCTACAGACAGTGCAGGGTGGGATGATCTCCTCTGAAAGTAGGGCTTATCACCCTTATTTTGTCTTTGCGGTCTAGGCTCATGCCCCGCTGACTTTGCCTTTCGATTCATCTGCTCTTTTTTATCTTTCTTCTTGTCCTCCTCTATCTACTGGGTGTACACCATAATTCTGAAGATATCCATGCCCGGAATCAGCAAAGTTGCCTTAGACACTTTCTGCACATGTCTGCCTAGACTAGACACAAACTTCCTCATCCTTGCCCTCATGTCTTGCACCATCTCCGGAGCATACCTAGACAGCTCAATAAACTTAAGACTATACTCCTTCACAGTCATCCCTCCCTATTTCAGATTCACGAACTCATCCACCTTCGCCTTCCTCAACTCTTAAGGAAAGAAGTGGTCAAGGAAGGTTGTCTCAAACTCCTCTCATGTGGCAAGCTCCTCATTTTCACCTCAACTCTTCTCCCACTGATTATACCACACATTAGCAACATCCTTCAGCTAGTAGGAGGCAAGCTTAACTCCCTCAATCTTATCAGCATATATATGCTCAGAACCTTATACATCACAGCAATAAAGTTCTCTGGGTCCTCTTCTACTTTTGATCCTGTATACACTAGCAAGTTCATCCTCAAGAAGTCTCTAAGTCTGGTGGCAGCTAAGGGCTCCTGTGAGCTAGAATTAGGAGCTTGAGGACCTTGAGCATTATCACCCTTCAAAAATGTACACTACATTAATTATGTATGTTGTGTATTTTTGACGTATACAATTTCAACAATAAAAATAATACAAAATCACATTGTTGACAGGAGTGTTCATGGTTTGGTTTAGATCGGTTATTGGTTAAAATCATAACCAAACCAATTTAGTCGATTTTAAAATTTCTAAAATCAAATCAAACAAAATTAAAAAAAAAAATAATCGTCGGTTTGGTATGATCCGTTCATTTTTTTCACTTCCATTATAGGAAAAGGGTATACCCTAGGCGTGACTGGCACTCAGAGACTATTGCTAGCCCCCAAGCGGACCACCTAGTCTAATCACCTTCATTTAATCAGTTCAATAGCGGAAGAAAATCAAGAAATAACTATCTGACATTGAGCTATAACTATCAACTCAATCTATTATAAATGAAATGCAAGAAAAAGGGGCAATCTCAGTGTAAAGAAAGGGAATGGGGAAAAGAACCCCAACATCGGTCATCATTAATCTATGTCTATGAAGCCTCTATAACTACTGTCTAAGATGGTATCATGACAGGCCATGGCTACCACAATCAAAGAAAATACATCAAGATAAATGAATGATAAATATGTCTTCCAAAAGCAAGTGAAGACTCACCATGTCTCTGTCTGGAAATCCGTGAAACCTCAACGATTAGGCTGCTGAAGTCCTCTGTCTACAGAAACTACATCATAAAACGATGCAGCACCAAAGGGGCGTTAGTACATGGAATGTACTGTATGTAAAATGAGCTAAAATAAACATTACATAATGACAATAGTTCATCCATCACTCATCCTCGACTTAGAGTAAGATACGGGCTCTATCCCATCACAATCCGTCAAGGCATCACACTATCATATCAATATTAGAGTACTATCATCATGAAATCTATATGCGAGTTTTTATAACTAACAACCATCACCTATAAGTCGGTGATGATACAACAAAGAGATGCCGTTGCCACATCCGTCCAGTACCTTGTTGGGGTACGGGACAAGTCTGTTGGGGATCCAAAAAGAAGTCTGTCAAGCCCTCTGCGGGGCAAAAGAAATATCCACTTTCATGGTCCAATCCTCTCCTACGCTGGCCACATAGTTAATGAGTGCGAGTGGGACTCACTCTTACCCATTTCGGTGCTAATACTCCTCCCAAGACTCAACATGCTCATAAGTCTATCAATACATCAAGGATTTCCATCACTCAACCCCTACGGGCAAGAACACTCAACTCATCTCATCATCTGTCACCTCAAATAGTAAGATTATTCCTTCAAAACTAAGGTCTGGTCTCATTAGTCTCTAAGAACACTAATTCAATGAGTTCCAGTCATCAACACCCTAATCTAAGGACTCAGACTCCAACAATTTACACATTCAGACAATCAAGGCTCTAGACATTCCCCCTAAGTTCATTCTTGAAGTATTAAACAAGGGGAATCATGCAACTTAGGTATACAATCACACAATATTGCATATAAACAGTGAATAAAAGTATGATAATCACCAATTTGAGATAATATATAGAAATTAAAGATAATGTTCAAGAAATAAAGATAATATTCAAGAATCACTACTCAAGACCCATCAATTATCAATTGTCAACCTACTACATGTATTGGGCACATGGAAGAACAATTCCATGTTCTAGGTAGCCTTTACATACCTGATATGAAGAATCACCAAGTCTTCTTCAAAGGATTGAGATCTCACTTGAATCTCTCAACTCTTTTTTCTTCTCATTTCTCAGAAAGCACGTTTAAACTTAGAAGAATGTGAATTTTGAAACCCTTTCATACGAACTAAGTCTTAAAAACACGTTTTGGAACTTAAAAATAGGTTGGGAATGACCAAAATACCCTTCTTGAAAGTTAAAAGAAAAGTTTTAAAATTCGCACACTGGTCCGCAAAGCGCCAAGGCCGCAGACCAATATAATTTTATGAAATTTCAGAATTTTCAATTCTCGTCGAAAAATTAAAAAAAAAACAAGTGCAAGTCCGCGCCCCCTCCACGTCGCGCCAGGGGCGCGGATCAACACTGTCTGGGCATTAATTAGCAAAAATTATTTTTCACTCTGATTGCTCTTAAATCAGGTTGAGACTATTTTCTGACTTGATTTTCTGCGGTAATCATAAATTCGGTCTCGAATTTTCCATGTGAGCTTTGAAAGACACGTTGTACGCACGATTACATTTTAGGGGCATTTCGGTAATTTCACGGGGTGTTACAATTGCGTAGTCATTAATATTAATGTTATTTTAGCAATTTCTTGAATCAATTTTTTGCAGACTCTATAATAAATAAAATTGTTATTTATTACTTTTCTCATTAATTATTATTCTAATATTTATGACTTTAAAATTAATTAAAGTTACAATTATTAAATATTTACTTATTAATAAAATATAAGAACTCGACAAAAATTAAAAATCACAAATTTAAGTGACAAAAATTAAAGACCATCCAAAATAAGGACATTCTTACGAATGATCCGTTCATTTTTTTCACTTCCATTATAGGAAAAGGGTATATATGAGTTATTTGTATAAGAGAAAAGACATAAAAACCTCCTCAAATTTGGCAGGAAAACTTACTTTAACACCTAAACTACACTGGCGTTAAAATATCCCCCTTAACAATTTTTAAATGATTTAATCACCACCTAAGAGCTGACGTGGCAGAGAGAGTGGATGCACACTCCTTAAGGCACGTGAAAATAGGAAAAGAAAGTGTTTAAATTTATAAAAATTGTACACATGGCATTTTTTATTGACCAATATATAAATGATGAAAAATAAGAAATTGAACTTCTAAAATCATACACACGGCATCTTTTAAGTGGGCAAAATATAATTAATATCTTAAATATTGTTTTTCATATATTAAGTTTTTTCAAAACATATAAAATCTATTATTTAGAGGTAAATAAAATTGTGTTCCCGTTTTTATTTTTTAAAAAAAACGTTAACATTTCCTTTTTATTTGTGGTCTTCCCCAATATACCTTTCTACTTCCACATAGCTATTTCTTTCTCCATCTTCATCCCCATCTCTATCCACTACTTCCAAATACAAGAAAATATATTCTCACAATGATCAACTCGATCTGCAAGGACATGGGATGGAACCCAAAGAGGAAAAAGGGGGTTTCGGCTGAGTGGGTCACTGTGAAAATCCACTGTTCATGGTTAGAGCAAGAAAAGAGTAATTTGGAAGATGGGTTAAAAGTCAAAAATCAAGACTGTGAAAAGAGGAAGATGGGCTAAAGGTAAAAAATGAAGATTGTGAGGAGAGGAAGATGGGTTAAAGGTCAAAAATGGAGATTGTGAGAAGAGACAGAGCAGGAAGAAGAAGGGGATTTTAAAATGTTGGGCCCACTTATTACAAATACATAAACTAATGAATTAAAATTAAATGGGTCCAAATTTTATATTTTAAGTTTTAGAAAATACATTTTTAATTAATTAGTTAGTGTAATTAATTAGTAATGATGAAGAAAAAAGAAGAAGAAAGAAGTAATGGGGTGGGGTGGGGGAAATAAAAATTGGTCCACATTTTAGATTTTGGCTTTAGAAAATAAATTTTAAATAATTAATTAGTATAAATTAATTTTAAAAAAGTGTTGGAGTAAAATTGGTGAATAAACAAAAGAATAGATAAAATTAATGATGTGGCGTTGATGTGGTGCAAATGTGTTAGGTGAGAGTGGTAGTATGATCTCAGGGTAGTATTTAATTCATTTGAAAGTTGTTAAAGGGGTATATGAACGTCTGTGTAGTTTACATGCTAAAGTAAGTTTCGTTGTCAAGTTTTGGGGAGGGATGTTATGTCTTTTCTCTTTGTGAAATAATAGGCTTATATGTCAACCACTTATATAACAAGGGATATCAGCTCTAAATTACAAAATTGAGGGGTAGATTATGCCCTTTTTCCTTTTAAAACTAATAAATAGAATTCAAATAAAATACTAAAATGATCTAATATAATATAATAAATGTTTTAAATTTTCATATGACAATTGATGTTGGTGATGACTAATGATGGTTGATTGTGTGTGCCAATTTTGGATGATGAGGACTGATAATTATAAAACTGATAATTAATGGTAGGTGTGAATCATGATGATAGTTAATCATATATAACATTGACTAATGGCAGTAATTATCAATAGTATTAATACTTGATGGCAGCCGGTGATTGCAAATGTGATTAATAGTGACGATGATTGATTTTGGTGATTGACTATAGTGGTGGTTGAAGTTGGGTTAAGGATGGTTGTCACAATACGAAATCAAGTGTGATGGCACTTGCCTTTATCCCAAGAAGACAAGTACATAGGAAAACAAAGTAATGTGAAAGATAAAGTGATAAATATTCTAAATATGGAAGGATAACCACAAGGAGTGGAAAATCATAATACTTTTCACAGATTCCAAAAGCTAACTTTCAAAAACCAACCTAGTAAGACGTGGAACAACTATCGAAAGGGGTAAAACAGTAATTTTATTTTAAATACCAAAAATAGATGATTTCGGTTATTGGTTAAAATCATAACCAAACCAATTTAGTCGATTTTAAAATTTCTAAAATCAAATCAAACAAAATTAAAAAAAAAAATAATCGTCGGTTTGGTTATTGTCGGTTTGGTTTAGTTTTTTAATTATTTTTTGATTTAAAAGTAATACGTTTGTTGAAGGCATACACATCTCGATAAACACAAACACCTAGTACATGAATAATCCACAAAAAGCTATTATAGATTCAATTAAGCAATAGTACTAGAGTTACTATTATACAAACAAAGTGATTTAGTTAAGCAATACTAAAATCATTATACCTCGAAGATCAAATCTTCATAAAAAAAATTCAAGCTCAACAATCAAATACTACTCAGGGAAGGTGGTACAAGAAAATCATATTCCAAAACTCTAACAAGCGAATTTTCAAATATAAAAGGTAAAGTTAAAGATTTAAATTAATTAAAATATAACAAAATATTTATATATTATTTTTATATATAATTATTTGGTTCGATTTGGTTATTTTTGTGAATTTTTTTAGTAAAATCAAAATCCAAACAAATAGTATCGATTTTCAAAATTTAAAAACCAAACTTAACCAAATCAAATCAAATATTTAATCGATTTGGTTCAAAATGCGATTCGATTTGGTTGTTTAACCATAACCATGAACAACTCTAGGTGTCACATGTACAAGTCACTACTTTTACAAATTTCAAAGAAATTTATACAAGTCTCAATGTCTTTGCTTCTCAAATAGAATAAAAACAAAAAAAGAAGTCTGGCCGTCTTGAGAGTAGGCTAGAACAGATAAGCGACTACCTCTCAATCTATCTCAAGCTCTATCTATAAAGAGAGAGAAACGTCAACAAGATCTGGGTTCACAACCTATAAACGTGTGTAGAAGCGAGGGTGAGTACCAACAAGTACCCAACAAGAGAATCTAAATGCAAGTAGAGAATAAAGAACTCAAGCACTCTTTCTATCTTGACCACATACCTTCGAAAATATAACCCTGCACGCAGAAAAACCAACATACACAATATATATATACATTCACAGTTCCAATACACAACATCTCAACTGATAGGTCACAATAATTTACAGGAACAGAGTTTACAACATATCACACTTGAACCAGATACTCACAGTACAAGTAATGGATGAAATGAAATGGATATCATAAAATGCAAGCAATATGATGCAATATCAAACAATCATGATGCATGTTTTAAAGTATGATCCTAGAGTGAACGGCTTCATTGGCTACCAAGATGTAATTCATGATTTGTCTTCCTTTAATGAAAGTCATTTGTCGAGAATCCACAAGTTTATCTACCAGCCCTTTTAATCTTTATGGTAGATTTGTTTTGGTCCCATGATCCGCATAAAAGAGCAATAGGAAAACAGACAAAGAACAATCTTTTTGGAGACTGTTTGATGATACTGACCCTGTCGTTCCATTCTCCTTGGATAAGAATCCTATCAATTCCAAATGCAACAAGTTGATTATCCTCTTTAAACCAGGTATAAGGATCACCTCCCAGTTGAAAATCAATTAGATTTATTCATATCCTCAATAAAGATGAAAATTTTACAATCTCTCTAGATCTTCTTTTACAATTCCTCTTTTCTGAGGAGAATTTAGTGAAGTTGAAATCTCCGCAAACTGCCCAAGGACCATACATAAGACCCTTGACAGTACTGATTTCCTCCCACACATTCCTCTCCTTAATGTCGTAATTTGGTGCATAGACTCGCACGAGTACCCAAACTTAAAATGTTGACCATCCGAAACTCAAAAGTTATAGCAACACTCATTCTAGAGCTAAAATCATCTTCCGAAACCAATAGAACCATCAAAAATCCAATCCGAGTACCCAAACTTAAAATGCTGACCAAAGTCAAACTTAAGTTCAACTAAATTTTCAACTTTAGGTACTTTGTTATGTGTAGCCAGGGTTCACTTTTCTTTTGCTATTTTTGGATGTAATCACAGCACTTCTTAGTGCTGGTTTTGACATCAAGAATATTTACCTCCACGTAACAACTTCAAATCTGATTCTAACAACTTTCCTAGATCGATTTCCACGTTCCAAAACTATGGAACCGATGAGACGTGAATTTCCAAATGACTTTAAAACTCAAAGCTAAGCACCTTAAGCCTTTAAAACTCAATTCTTTTAACTTTTCACAGATTCCAAAAGCTAACTTTCAAAAACCAACCTAGTAAGACGTGGAACAACTATCGAAAGGGGTAAAACAGTAATTTTATTTTAAATACCAAAAATAGATGATTACAAAATTTTATTACCAAAATAAATTATTCATATTAAAAATTCGATCCATGAGATTAAACTCAATCCAAAATTCCCAACTCCCATTAAAAGGGTAGTCTTACCAATCACACTAACCTCAAGATGGTGAAGACATATTTTTCTTTAAAAAAAATAATAAAAAAGAAGATCTTCTAGAAGAAAAACATAAAATTGTAACAAAATATTTATGCCAAGATTGAGATAAATTGATGATGAATCTGTGATGGACATGATAATTTGTCATAAATTTAAGATGAAAAACAACAATTTCATCATAAATTTATAGCAGAAATAATTATTCATCACAAATTTGCCACAACTACAAAAAGAAACTGAACTTGTTTTACATCATATGCTCAAAGAATTCAACAAGTTCAGCAAGTCGTTCATATTACAGACTAAAACCCCCATTCAGGTACGAATTTTGCAAGCATCAATGGAAACCACAAATTGTACTTCCCATTTATCTTCAAATAATCCAGACTTTAAGCTTAAAAAAAAAAAAAGGGCAAGCCCGGTACACCAAAGTTCCCGCTATGCGCAGGGTCCAGGGAAGGGCCCGACCAAAAGGGTCTATTGTACGCAGTTTTACCTTGCATTTTTACCGGAGGTTGTTTTCAAGGCTTGAATCCGTGACCTCTTGGTCACATGGCAGCAACTTTACCAGTTACTCCAAGGCTCCTCTTTATCAAGACTTTAAGCTACATGACATAAATAGGAATAGATGAAATCAAGTTGAACTTTTCCTTGAAGGATTTCCCTCGTTCAATAGGGATCGGAATCGGAGAAGTATCATAGTTTTATGGCCAATGTTTTTTCTAGAACACTGGCTATAAAATAGGCAATGGCAGGAAGATTTCTTTCTAGCTTGGACACTCATCTCGAAGAGACAACTTCCTTCCCTGTTCAACTTAACACAGAATGATGAGCTCTCTCTAGCACAAGGCAGAGAACGAGATGTCTAGACTATCACTTCTAGGAGTAATCTTAATGATGGAGCTTTTGATAGAATTGAAAAGTTTTTCAGTGTGTTGTCTTCCTTTAATGGCTTAAACAATAGTGAAGATCAAATGGTGTTAAATGGACATTCAAGTGGTAGGTTCTCTATAAGAGTATGCTACAAGGTTTTATCGAATGCTGGGAATCAGATTAATGTTGGTCCTTAGAAACAGATATGGAATTTCAGAGCTCCTGTCAAAGTGATGTGTTTTAAATGACTTCGTCATCAAGGAAGCTTGTCTAATTCAAGAGAACCTACAAAAAAGAGGTATATAGTTAGTAAAAAGATGTCTTTTGTCTGAGGAAAATCAATAAAGCAACAGTCATCTTCCTGCATTGATCTTTTACGTCACAAGTTTGATATATATTTCTTAACTTCCTGGGCTTGAATTGGGTAACACCAAGGTTGACAACAGATTTATCTCTCACCTGGAGTAGAAATGGTCTCCCCAACACTTAATGAAGATTAGGAATACCATACCTGCAAGCATATCGTGGAGTATCTGGAAGGAGAGGAATAGAAGATATTTTGATGAATGAAAGATCTCAATCTTGAAACTCAAATCTAATTTTATATTTATGGTCTCTTGCTGATGCAAAATGGATCCGCTGAGGATGCTGAAACCTTGTTACAGTTCATAGGTACTTTGTTATGTGTAGCCAGGGTTCACTTTTCTTTTGCTATTTTTGGATGTAATCACAGCACTTCTTAGTGCTGGTTTTGACATCAAGAATATTTACCATTTATTATGAAAAAAGTTGAACTTTCCATTGCCAAAAAACTAGGGACCAGGGATATGATATAATTTCTACATTAAGCTAATAAACTACTGATCAAAAAACAGGTAAAATAGCATGTTGCCTATTGGCGAAATTGCTGCCAAGCTTTCTCTGAAAACCACCTACTACAAAATCTTAAACTGCAACATGGAATGTCAAGCCCCAAAGTGACCACCAAAATTAAACATAATGAAACAACTTAAACTCATTAACAGCAGGGTGAGAGAAGAGAAAAAACTTGAGTCTAGAAGGCAAGTCTTTATAGTTTGAGAAAGGTAACAATTAGTTTAGATGGCAAAACTTGATCCAAATTCTCCTGAAAATGGTGAAAGTTCTGGTAATCCAATTTGCTTTGGTTACAAATGTGCAAATCGCTATTGCAGCACAGATATCCATCCAGGTACTACATATCACAAAACAAAGAGGAAGAGGGGGAAGAAATAAACAGACTTTGAGGAACAGGAATACCAGAGATTGTGGACAAGAAAAATTTCGAGACTTTGATCTCAAAAGAAACGTTTAGAGACTAATCCCACCAGAGAAGCAAAAGGAAGATGTGAAAATGATAGAAATGCACATAGAAATAAGGACTATTGGTGATATTCAGAAACAGGGGGCCCCAAATATTAGAGCAGTGCTGAATTATGGGTAGAGGAAACTTTCCTCATTTTGTATGGACTAAGAGAGTCTAGCTCAGAGTTCACTAGCTAAAAGCTGGCAGAAGCACAGCTCTGGGACTGGAAAATACTGAAACCATATTTGCAGTGCTATAATTCCTAAAATGCAAGTCTTTTCAAGGAGTAAAAAAGAAGTTGTTATCCAATGCAAGCAAAAAAAAGGAAATAATATTAAAGATTTTGGGAATAATATACATTTCCCTGACATGAGGCAGAAGATAAAATGAGACGCGAAACCTACCACATTGTCTTTGGAAACATCAAGACGACACTAGAAGTTTGACTCCTAGGGGTATGCCAGTTCTCTACTCAATTATAGTCTGGGTGTTTTCTCTCAAAATAAGTGTCTTTTGGATAGATGAAGAAAACAAGTGTTCATTCCCTCCACCCTGTTTTAAAGTAAAATAATACCCATTCTTTATTTTAAGCATCAAAAGATACTTAAACACTCTCGTGCACTTCAACAGCTTGAGCAGCTATTCCTCTATGGTTGGTAGCAAAATATTCAAGATCTTTAATAAATTCATCTGTTTATTTTTGGAGCTTGCTTTCCACACACTTACCTTATTTAGTCAGAACTTAATTTATACGACAGAAGAAAGCACCCTGAGCTAGGAAGGGGTAAACTAAGGTCTTCAGAGAAAACACATGCATAGAAACATTGGATAAGGAAAACAACTTAGAAGACATTGTAATTTCCAAGGCCAACTGGTTTAGTTCAGAATTTATCGGAATAAAAACCAAATAAGACTATCAGAAACAAGACAAGAACAGAACTGAATAAGATTGAATCATGTAACACTTCTACATCTGACAATCAGCTAAATGACCTTCTCTAGCAAATACCATATCAGTTGCAACCTATAGAAGAGTAATGTGGCAAAAAAGAAATTTTTTAAACTTCATCAAGAAATAAATGTCCAGCCGATCCTATCTAGCTTTGGTTGAGGCGCAATTGCTGTTGTTCATTAAGAAAATAAATGTAATTCACATATAGATAATATAAAAAGAATCACATACTTATTGACACTATCATATGTTCATTGTCCATTAGAAGTACATTTTACAGTTGAGTCTTATCTTCGCAAAACAAGTTTCAATTGTCGACGTGGCAAACCATTTTGGTCATGAAAAAAGAGCTCATTGGTACCAGAGCAATTGATTTTTAGAAATTAAGGGCAAGTTACAGTTGTTGCGGCACAATTGGAACAAAGTTGTGTACAAGTGAGTTCAACTTACATTCTATCTTCAGTCAGTAGAATGAAAAGTAGTACTGATAAAGTTGCTCGGGACTGGAAAGATCCCCCTTTATTCAGAAGGGTTTAGGAACGATGTTGGCAAATGATAGTCGAATATAGTTACCCACCTCACAGCCCAATTTCCTGTGTGGGGTGTATACCAGCCCAGTTGCTGTCTGGAGGACCAAACCTAATTTCCGGGAACTTTCAGACATCAGCGTTTAGCTTCTATTTCTTGTAAAAAAACAAAAAAAATTCTATCTTCCGTCTGTAGAGCTAATCACTGTTGTTTTATCAAAACCTTCGGGCGTGAGGCGTCTAGCCTCTAGTTCTTGTAAGAGGTTTACAATTGCTCTTTCTCTACCGCGTCCGAGAAACATGTTGCATATTTTGGTCAACAAAGACAAGTCAGGGGTTATAGATCTTTCTAGCATCTCTTTCAAGACTCCCATTGCTCCATCATAATCCTCATTCTTGATGAAGGTGGACGCCAATAGAGTAAAAGTGGCCTTATTGGGGTGAAAACCACCTCTAACCATGCTTTTATAGAGTTGAAACGCACAATCAGGATTCCTTCTGGCACAGTGTCCACTAATCAGATACGAGAAAGTAGAGGAATTAGGAACTAAGTTTGCCTTATCAAGTTCTTTGACCAAAAATGCAGCTTTCTTTGTTTTCCCCTCCTTGCACAGTCCCAAAAGCAATGCATTGTAAGTCAAGATATCGGCCTTCAATCCATTGTTTGCCATCTCCTCGAAAAGCCTACTTCCCATTTCAGAATTACCAACGTGGCTATACGCCCTTATCAGCGTATTGTAAGTGACAACATTAGGAGCCACACCGGTTCTCTTCATCTCGCTGAAAAGTTTGTTTGCCTCATGTAATTTCCCTTCCTTGCATAAACCATGAATAAGAGTGTTATATGTAACATTAACTGTGTGTACCCCATTCTTCTCCATCGTGGTCTTAAGTTTCATTGCAACACTCAAGAGGTCCCGGTTACAATATCCAGCAATCAAAGTGTTATAAGACACAGCAGTAGGTTTCAGGCCTATGTTCTCCATCTCCCTTAAGACCTCAACAGCCTTTTCTAGTTGTCCTGATTTGCATAAAGCACTAATTACCATATTAAAGGTGTAAACATTAGGGGAAATCCTTGACCAACGCATCTCCTTATAAAAAGCCAACGCAACATTTACCCTATCAAAACTAAGCAATGAGCTCATGAATGCATTGCAAGACTCAACAGTGGGAAGAAACCCATACTGCTTCATACTGCAAAATGTATCAGTGGCATTCCTAAACTTCTTCAAATGGGCATGACACTTGAACAATGAATCAAAAACACGCGGTGAAGAATCACACATTCGATATGATAAAAGTATGGCTTCAAACAATTTAGCAGGAAAATCTACAGAACCTGATGCAAGAAGCTTCCTCAAAATTGATTCAGCAGATTTAAACTTCTTACTCTTAGTAAGAACATGAAGAACAATGGAATGATTCTCAAGTGTATTTGAATTGGGGTTTTTAAGCTCAACCCATCTGAAGAATTCAAGGGATAAAACATAATCTTTTTGAATTTTCAGCAAAATGTGCTTGACCCTAAATGGGGTTAAACCAGAAGACAAATTCTCAAGCTTTGTCCAATCAGAGTGTATGAGGTGACTATGAGCTACATTAACAAAATCAAGATCTTGGCCTTTGGGCTCAGAAATGGTTCTGTGAGGCAACGGAATTGGGTCCAATTTCCTTTGCTTAGGGGTTATCAATTTCACAGGCACTTGGTGGGTGTTTTGGACTGAATCAAGAATGGTTGAAAATTTACGAATTTGTTTCAGAATCTTCATTTCTTGAGTTACCCACTTAATCTTTCATTGAGGGGAAACTAATATTGCAAGAATAGAACAACCTTTGAGGCTTTGAGAAACTGCAGCGCACCCATTTTCTGAAACTGAAGCAGATGTTTTTTTTGAAAAAAAAAAATCATTGAAAGAGATGATTTGTTTGCCCCAATTTGTCCTACTCATTAGAAATTGTGTCCAAAAAGTAATACAATTTTATTTTGGGTTAAGACTCAAATATGTCATTAAATTTTAAAAAAAATTATTTATATCATTTATTAAAAATTTGATTCAAATATATTATTGTTATAAAGTAAAAAGTTCATTCATGTCATTATTTTCTAACAATGATTTTGCCAAATCACATTTTACACATGATATATTTCGATTCGGCCACGACTTCTTTTTTTAAAAAAAATAAATAAAATTAAGAAAAAAATCCATAAAATTAAGAATTTTTAAAATTTTATTTAGAAAAAAATTTTGAATAAGAAAAAAAATCTACAAAATTAAAAATTTATTTAGAAACAAATTCTAAATAAAATTAAGCAAAAAATTTACAGAATTAAAAAAAATTCTTAATTTTTTTCTTAATTTTATTTAGAATTTGTTTTTAACAAAAAAAAAATGACGTGGCCAAATTAAAATATGTCATGTGTAAAAGGTGATTTTGCAAAACCGCCTTTTACACTTAGCATGTTTTAATTCGGCCATGACTTTTTTAAAAAAAAATTCTAAATAAAATTAGGAAAAAAATTCACAAAATTAAGATTTTTCTTTATAAAATTTTATTTATAATCTATTTAGAAACAAATTCTAAATAAGAAAAAAATCAACAAAATTAAGAATTTATTTAGAAACAAATTCTAAATAAAATTAAGAAAAAATCCACAAAATTAATTTTATTTAGAATTTTTTTTTAAAAAAAAAGTTGTGGCCGAATTAAAACATATCATGTGTAAAAGGTAGTTTTGCAAAATCACCGTTAGAAAATAATGGTATAGATGAGTTTTTTCCTTAACAGCAATGACATATTTGAGCCAAACTTTTTAACAGATAGAATAAATAAACTTTTTGTTAAAATTTGATGGCATATTTGAGTCTTTTCACTTTTATTTTATGTTTCTTCTTAATATTGATTGAGTACTAATTTAATAAAGTAAAACAAAAATTTTAAATTTTGTGTTCTTAAATTAAGCTTCTTTTAGACAAGGGTTTTTCGAAAAAAGTTTCCCTGTCTCTATGAAATAGTGGTAAAATCTGCATACATTTTATCCTTTTTATACTCCACTTGTAAGATTTCACCAAGTATATTGTTGATGTTGTTGCGTTCTTAAATTAAGCATGTATAAAAAGTTATAATATATCAAAATATTAGTTTAATCTTATGATATTTAGACATTTAATCATAAATTTTAAACATCTTTCACTTTATTTTAGCTCATGAAAATTGTGAGTATATTTGAAAAAAAAAAAGTTCTTATTTTTTAAATGAAAAATTATTAGAGTTGTATTTGGTTATTAAGACAAACAAAATTGAAATTGTTTTGAAATTTTATGAGTAATTAAGACTGAAAATAATTTTTCGGTATTCTTTAAATTCTTAAAAATTTTGGAGTTCAACTCCATAAAAAAAATTGAAAATTCATGGTTAAATACTTTATAGAGTTGCTTGAATGTACTTAAATATAAATTTAGACGTGAAAATTAATTTGGAAAATACATTACAATTAAATTTTCTAATTTGAAATTTTCTTCACAACAAAATTTATATATTTGAAATAATGTAAAAAGCATTGTAAAACATAATAATTAATAATTTAAATATTCAAAAATCATATAAAAATATTTCATAAACTTTTTGACTTTCAACATTCTAATTGTATCACAAGACAAAGAGAGCAGATATATAATTGAGATATTTAGCACTTTATAATTGAGATATTTATCACTATAAAAAGACACTAAAACATAGCTCTATTTACCAAAATTTACAAAATAACTATTGTATTGACATTGACCAAAATGTACAAAATAACCATTGTATTAACATTGAAAAAGTAAGGGAAAAACGTTATAACGTCTAGAAGTAGAATTGCAATAAAATGTCGTTTAATTTTTTGCCAGCTAAAATAAGGGTACAATTTTTAGTTGCTTAACTTACAAAACTTAATCTAACAATAATCTAAGTAAATAAATTGATGCATAAAACGTATTATACGCATGGGATTTATGTCGCTTTTGCATATAAGACTAAATCGATTCAGTTCAGCCTAATATTTATTGTAAATTTTATTTTATTTTTAGAATATAATCTTTAAAAGGGACATACAATTAATTAATAAAGAATTCTTTAAAAAAAATTGTTATTTTTTTAAAGAAGAAGAAGAAGTGATTCTCATATAAAGATACAAGTTTCTAGGTTTAGATTGAAATGGAATCTCCAAAAATTGAGATTGAAATATTAGACTTGTTCTACTTTGATAAAGGCACTATAATCGTATGAGGCACTATAATCGTAAGCGGAATAACAATCATTCAGTTGATTGGATACAAATTTTTAAAAAAAATAGAAGAAAAATTAGAATTTTTGTGATCTTAAATTGAGTATGTATAAAAAAAATTATAATATACCAAAATACTAGTTTAACCTTGTGGTATTTATTAAGTACCACGTTTAGTCATAGATTTCAAATATCATTCGCTCTATTTAAAAGTATTGTTGGTAAATTATTTTTATTAGTATCTCAAAAAAGAATTTTGAAATAATATATTTATAATATCTTTTAATTAATTTAATTGCAAGAATAATTATATTTACTATCCATTATTAAGAGTATTAAAGTAATATATTTTTTTGGTCCAAACGTATTTGAATTGTAAAGTTGCAGGAATCAATTGTTTTAATTATGAAAACTGTCTGACAGTTTCTTTTCTTGCAAATGGCCTTTTAGATGTCATCAGTTTCTTTTGTATTAATATGGCCTTTTATTTTTACAGACCATTGGTTGATTTTATTTTTAATATATAAGTTCCTAAGGAACTTAGTTTTAGCAGAGAAGAAGAGAAATACACTACTTTCTTAGTTTTCTTTCTAATTAATCTTTGTTAGTTTCTGACTCCTACTTTACACTAGAAGAGCTTGTTGAATCCTGGGGATACATCCTTAAGGGTAGTGCCATAGGCACGCCTCAAGCTTAGAGTTTTTCCGTGAATTTTCAATAATTTTCAACAATGTTAAGGATATTTCTTCTGTAATCATGGTTCACGAAAATGATCAATCTGCTATTGTTACTGATAATAATGCTATTATTGTGCAAATATCTAGTGGTGTTATTTCTGTTGTGTCTTCACATAACATCACAAAATACTTCCCTGATGTTTCAAAGGTGAAAGTTTTTTATGGACAAAATTTTAAAAGGTGGCACAAACGTATTTTTTCTCCTCTTGACATGTATGGAGTGGTGTCCGCGTGAATTGATCCAAAATCAAATGAATCTGCTACTGACCAACTAAATCAGTGGACTTATGCAAATAAGGTATGCAAACACACAATACTAAGTACTCTTTCTAATGAATTATTCGATGTGTATTGTTCTAATAAGGAAGCAAAGGAGATTTGAGAATTACTGCTTGTCAAATACGCTGTTGAATATGCTACCAATAAAAATTTATTATTGGTAATTTTTACAAATGGGAGATGGTCGAGGAGAAAGATGTGAAAGTTCAAATCAACAAGTTTCACAAACTAATTGAAAATCTTAGGTCGGAGAAAATTATTTTACCAGAACAATTTGTGGCTAGAGTGTTGATTGAAAAGCTACCATATCTTGGAGTGACTACAAACATTTTGAAGCACAAACAAAAACAACTATCTCTTAAGATTTGGTGAAACACATCATTATTGAGGATACCAATAGAACTCAATCAGTTTATGTAAAAGCAAAAGAAATTGCTACAAAAGTCAATCTTGTGGAAGACAATAAGTCTCGCAATAAAAATAACAGGTATGAGAAAGAACTTGATCACAAATTCAGGCCCAACAATCAAACCTTTAAGAAGAAAGGTAATTGTTTTGTTTGTGGTAAACCAGGCCACCATGCAGTCCAATGCAGACACAGAGTTGGGAAAAATGACAATCCTGCTAAGCCAAGAGTAAATCTGGCGGAAACAAATGATATAATTGTGGCGGTCATTTCCCAAGTGAATTTAGTGACAAATGTGAGTGATTGGACGATAGTTTCAGGTGCTACTAGGCATATTTGTGCCAATAAAACATATTTTATGTCTTACACTCAAGTCAGTGAAGGAGAAGAAGTTGTGTATCTTGGTGACTCTTCAACAACTCAAGTCCTTGGAAAAGGAAAAGTTCTTCTCATA
>DF363964.1:68691-81064 GCA_000787875.1 Solanum virginianum | reverse complement strand
CCTAAACATGTTCAAATACTTCAACAAGACTCAAGAATCCAATAGTATCATTCAAGCACCAAATGGAAACTTAAAACGTCGAAGCGCAACACTAAACTACCTTTTATTTTTTGAAACTGTCAACAGGGGCAGCAGCTTTTTGGTTGCAATACAACCATATTCAAACACTCCTATAGGTTCCAAAGATCACATTCCACCATTCAAACACCCAACGAAAGCCCCCGACGACAAAGAAAACCTTAAAACGCTAAAACGCGAAATATACTAATTCATCAAATTTTCGAAAGCTGGGCAGCCTGCTCATAGTATATATAATCAACATATTAAATTACCTTAAAATACTGCAAGAATCATAACCCAACACTCCAACGCTCGACGAGAACCCACAATATCAAAACGCTACAATTTCACCCAATTAGGTCCCCAATTCGAGCCCCACACCAAAAGTAGCATATCCACAAGTTCTTGTACTCTTTCCAATCTCAAATAAGCCCATAAGAAACATATTTCACACCAACAAAATGAAGGGACAAGGAATTGAAATAATTTGAACCTATATATACATATATACCCAAGTTCGGAATTCACTTCACAAGCTTCAAGTTCAGCCAAGCAATCAAATTTTCTTAGTTATTCTTTCATTATAATATCATCCAAGACATTAGAACTCATTAATTTAACTCAAGAGAAGAATAATTTCAACTTACCTCAAAACCCTTTTCACCACTTCAAAACTTCACACACGAATTTCTATGCATTTTCTTGACAAACCAAAGCTTCTATGACTCTTGGGGGATCTAATATACCAAGCTTTAAGCCTTAGAATTGAAGGAAAAAGCAATGAACAAAAATTTTTCGTGAAGTACTGTAGCAGGCAGTGTGTCGTGCTACTGTTCACTGAACATCCAATTTTTTTTCCTAAGTGTTAAAATGTTCTTCTTTCTTTCCCTCATATAAGTAAGTATATATATAATATCACATGGCCCTTTTGCAAGCGGGTTCTAACAGAGAGGAGATGTCCCACATTGGCAAAATACAGGAGAGATATTGGGTATATAAAATAATGGACTGGTCTATATATTGTGAGACGTCTTTTGGAGTGAGCCCAAAGGGACAAATCCGTGATGGGCTAGGCCCAAGAGCGGACAATACTTCACAATGTTGGGTCAGGTCGTTGCAGTGTTAACTTTATTTAATTTTATTAGTAAATGTTTGTTGACATCCAATTTTTACCTTTCGCAGTATAAATTAATCATTGAGCTTTTAATTTTAACAATTTGAAATAATTAGCTTTCGAAAATACATAAAATATTTTTTCAAATAAATTTTATTTTTATTTTAGGAGTTATTATTTCAAAAATTAATATGTCTGACCTATTCAGATTTCATCATTCCAAAAATCATTCTAACATTTTTTTGTTATATGATGAAATTGTCTTTTCTTTTAGAAGACAATGCATTAGAATAAAGATAAGAAAAAAATGATGTAAATTTAATACCTTGGAAAAGAATTTGTTGTAGAAATCAAAAGACAACAATTAAGATTGCAACTTAATAACCTGCAACTAACTTTTGTTGTAACATTAAGATTTTGAGATTTGTTGTATTGTTGCCAAGATTATATCATGGCAAGGATGATTGAATATGTGCAAATTTATGGGTTTTAACGAAAAGAGTGACAACGGGTCTTTTTTATGGTAGCTTTTTTTTTTTTGAGAGATGTTTTATTCATATCGAAAAAAAACGCTAGAATGTTTAATTCTTTATATTATGAATTTATGATAAGTTAAGTCACATGATGTTTGGGTGAAAATTAGTTTTTCCTCTAATTTTGATTTAAAAATTAACAGTCCCTGCCATTTTGAATATTAGTCATGGCTTACAATATTACACTTACTTCCATAATATTTATTTTTGTATTTGTAATTTTTCATTTAGGGTGTGTTTGGTACAGAGAAAAATATTTTCCGAAAAATGGTTTTTCATTTTTTATTGTTTGGTTGACTTAAATGTTTTGAAAAATATTTTTCATATCAACTCATTTTTCTCAAATTTAAGAAAAATGACTTCTTTCCAAAAGTTAAGGAAAATACTTTTCAAAACTCTTATCCAATTTCAAATTGATTTTTTTTATTTCATCCATATTACGATCCCCTCCCCGAATCTTTTTTAAATAAAATAGCATTAAAAATTTATTTTTGAAAAAAATTTCACATTTTGAAAATTTTATTTTTTTCACTTATTCCTATTCTGACTCCCCCAATTCCCCCCACCCCCTCCCCGTATTTTGAGACTTAAAGTCGATTGCAAAATGAAAGTCCCAATCTTGCACCCAATTCCCCCCACCCCCTCCCCTCCCCCAAATTTGACGGAATTTTTAAGTCATCTGGAAATTGGAGTCTTAGTATGAAATTCTATCGATTACGTTAGTTTTAAAATGTGAAAATTGGTCTACAAGAGTTGTCGTAATTAAATTTGGAGTAATTATGTGGATTTTAGGTTCGAAGATGGAATTTGAGTTAAAATTTGAGTTTGGTCAATAGTTTGAGTTTGGATGTTCGGATTGGATTTCTAATGGTTCCATTGGTTCTGAGAGGTGATTTTAGCACTAGAATAAGCTTCATCATAATTTTTGATTATTCTGATAGGATTTTGATAATTCTAGTGCATAAGTTGGTTGTTAGGCCCCGAGCCTACACCTTAGACGTAACTGGCACCCAAAACAATTGTTGATCCCAAACAACCACTTGATCGGGCTACCTAATAAGCGGAAGACTCAAATAATCATGGAAAGGCTTTAATTAACATACTAAGTCTATCAATTTGTCTGAATAAACTGAAAAGAGAAATAGTTTAACAATTAAATCAATCAAACCAGAACTGAAATATCTGACACATAGGTTATGGAACCTCTACTAGAATAGTTTGAAACTACTACCGGGATAGGCCTACGGTAGCCACAACTGAAAATAATTACTAGAAAAGAAATCATAAGCAACAACTCTAAGCCTCTAGCTGAGAAGAGGCCTCACCGATATTTGAATAGGGGTCTGGTCCTCAATGAAGTGGTTGTTGAGGGACTCTGTCACCTGCGTCTGCATCATAAAATGATGCAGGCCCTAAGGACATCAGTACTGGTCCTTAACGAAGCGACTGCTGAGAGACTCTGTCACCTGCGTCTGCATAAAAAAAATACAGGTCCTAAAGACATCAGTACGTGGAATGTACGGTATGTAAAATGGCCAAAACTGAACTCAAGATAATGCAATTATTCTCAAAATACATAAACATATCTCAGAATAAAGTAACACAATAATAAGTACTCTGTATACTGAAAATAACATGTTGAAAACTTGTATGTAAAACATATCTTACTTAACTTAGCGAGTTTCTCTAACCGACAACCACCACTATGAGTTTCGTGGTGATACAACGTCTTGCCAACGCTGCTAGAGCTATTCCGTACTTTACCGGGGCAAGGGACGAAAGACTAGGGGAGTGGATCCATCCCAAAACTGGGTCATCTCAGTATAAAATATCTTTGATCTTCTGGGGACTTAGGCCAACTTAGCCTTTTCTTAACTTCTCTTATCTTGATTCTTTTCTTTGACTAAAAACGATATCATCACAAGTATATAAAAACATAAATGCATTTCTCAGCTATCTTGTAATTACCCAAAACATTAATGCTTCTTAGACTTAACTCAAACTGTAAACTTTATAACTTTTCATGAATTAGATACAGGGTTCTCATAATTTCAACCACAACTGTAATTCTTGAATCACTATCTTAATTAGACAGAAATTATTGTAAAAATATAATCATTATCAATAAATAATGCATGAACAAATCTTCAATGCACCTGGACCAAAAATATGGGGAACTTTGATTCAAATGGGTAATCTGGAATTTTGATTGGAAACTAGTAATTTAAGTTTCAAAATAGCAAGAGGAAAACTTTTGGATAACCTTAAATACTTGGGAGTTCAGATTCTTCGAAAGATTGGGGAAGATTTCTTGAAGTCCTAATCTTGCTTTGGAGACTACGCTTGAATATCTTGTAACTTTTCTAACGTTCAGAGAATAGGGATAGTGTGTTTTTAGGAATGAATCGGGTGAAAACCGACTAATAGACGTATTTTGAGACTTAAAGTCGATTGCAAAATGAAAGTCCCAATCTTGCTTTGGAGATTACGCTTGAGTATCTTGTAACTTTTCTAACGTTTAGAGAATAGGGATAGTGTGGTTTTAGGAATGAATTGGGTGAAAACTGACTAATAGATGTATTTTGAGACTTAAAGTTGATTGCAAAATGATCAAGATTCCCCCCAAATCAAAAGAAACTTTTTCCCACTTTTTACACATGTCCGCGTCGCGCCAGGGGCGCGGACATGTGTTTTTCCCCAAATTTTTCTGAGATTTTAACTTTCGTTGAAAAATTAAAAAAATAAAAACTATGTGTTTCTCTGCATCTCTGGCGCGTCGCGCCTTGGGCGCAGAAACCTCACTGTCTGAAATAAATTAGCAAAAATTTTAATTCGCCTCGATTGCTTAAATTCGAGTCGAGACCATTTTCCTACTTAATTTTTTGCGCTGATTGCAAATTCCATCTCAAATTTGGAAATGGAGCATGGGAAGACGCATTACACGCATGGTCAACCCTAGATGTATTTTGGTCTTTTCACCGGGCGTCACAATATCTCCCCCTTGGAATTATTCGTCCTCGAACGATAACGGGGTGAACAAAACTTAGCTCAAATCACAAAATTACTGAACTTAACAAACATAAATCTTCGAGATAAATTATGAAAATTTACCTTCAAGATCCTCATTTAGGCCAACGAACAAGTGTGGATTCTTGGCCTTCATATCTTCCTTTGTTTCCCATGTGACTTCTTACATGAATTAGCTTCTCCACAACACTTTCATTGAAGCTATCTCTTTGGTCCTCAACTTGCGAATTTGTCGGTCTAATATTTGCATCGAGACTTCTTCGTAGGACAAATTATCTTTAATTCCAACACTTTCAACAGGGACAACCAGAGAAGGATCTCCCAAGCATTTCTTAAGCATAGAAATATGAAATATTGGGTGTATAGCACTCAACTCTACTGGTAACTCCAACTCATAAGCTAATTTGTTGACATCCCAAAGGCGCAATGTCATGACAACTCGTAAGAAATATAATTAAAATGATTTAATAAGAAAATATTTTATTTTAGAAAAAATAATTTGATTTTGGGAGTCGCCACATAATTTTAAGGATAATTAGGAAACCAATTAATTATTTACAAAATAGTCTGCGAACCAAAAAATTTCAGGTAAGGATTCAAGTTATTTCGAAGGAAAGGTATTAGCAACCTTTAGAATCCACAACTGTGGTCCTGACTGAACTCGTTTTTTCAAATTGAGCAGATACACAATATAACATAAGTATAATAATCACAAAATATACACAAACAATGAAATAAATAATGATATGTGAAACGCCCTAGTATTTGCCTAATGTCAACAATATACATAATAATGAATATAAATAACAAATTAAAATTGTCCCATCTTTTTGAATGGGGGCGGCCTCGAAAACCGACAGAGAAGTTTCGTCCTCGACCAATTTGACAAATAATATATGAATACGTGGGGTCTTATTTAAAGAAAAAGAAAGTCAAAAAGAGAAAAAGAAAAAGTTAAAGTCAAAAATAGAAAAAGTTAAAGTAAGAAAAAAGGGAAAACACACGGGGTTAGAAAAATAAGTGGGGCCAAGAAAATGCGGGAATTTAATTTAAAATACCCGACGAATTCAATTGTATCAATTAATGAGCTTCTTTAAAATTAACTAAGCAAGATAATTAATTCAATTATGAACTACTGAATTTCCCATAATTCACAACCAAAATTTTAAAGTTAACACATGACAACTATGAACCTAAATTATGTTTTTTCGTCTTTTTTAAATGAGGAGGCCTCGAAATCCGATGAATAGATTTTTCCTTGGCCAATTTAATGGTTAAAAATACCAATAAATAATAACAACAACAACATTTATTCTAAAAAAAATAATTGCAAAAATGAAGCGACAATCAGTGGACATAAACAATTACTTTAAACTACAACACCACTATCATAATGTAGTAAGATAATATAAAACCAAATACGATTAATCTTTACAACTGAAGAATAAGATAACACACATGTGGAATAGAGGTCGCGAAACAAAGAGGTAGAGAGCACAAAACCAACAGATAGCTAAAACTTGTAACGAAAATAAAATTTATCAAAGCAAACGAATCGCTCAAAAATTTAAAATAAATCAATTTTAACATGCAGCGGAGATTAAATTTAAACTAAAATTTTCCATCTTTTCTAAATAGAGAGGCCTCGAAATCCAACGGATAAATTTTTCCTCGGCCAGGTTTAGCAAATAATAAACTTAAACTAAAGCTTTTGAATTTTTAAATATAACAATCAATCTAAACTAAAATTTTCTGTCTTTTTGAATGGGAAGGCCTCGAAATTCGATGGATAGATTCGTCATTGGACAATGTTTAGCAAGCAACATAAAATACGAAAGAAAAAAAATAATTCTTAGCCAATTGTAACAACAACAGCAAACAAGAAATGATTCTCCAAGCCCACAATAATAAATGTGCTAAATAAAAATTTAATAAATTATTAACTAAACTAGTGTTTACAACAAAAAGTGACTAACTATGTTTGGATTAAATTTAATTTAATAGTGTAACCCAAATGATTTTTAAAAAAGTATTACTGGAAACATAAAAAAAATACATATGCTCATCAAAGCAATCAAAGTTCACCCATAAAACAATAGCAAAAATATTGGAAGTCATAGTTGATTGTAGTTAGTTAGTATGGTTAATGGTTAGTTAATGGTGGTTAGATAGTTAATGAGTTAGTTGTAAAAGAGATTGTGTAGGGTAATACACACAATAGTAATAGTAAGTCCTCATTAATATATGTATATGTACAGTTGTATACAGTTAGTGGATGAAGCAATAATACATTTCTCTTCCACCTATCTTCTTCTTCTTCTCTGCAAATTACCTCTTCCATTCTCAACTGCTTTCATGGTATCAGAGCAGGAGTGAGAAATTCTTCAATTTCTTAGCTCACTCGATTAATTAAGCATAGAAATATGAAATATTGGGTTCTTCAATTTCTTAGTTCACTCGATTAATTGTTGATGGCAATCGACCAACCTGATGGCGGCGATGGTAGACTCGGCCACTAATGCTACTGCCGAAACAGCAGAGCAAGTGGAAACCCTAGATCACGTTGAGAGGAGGAGGAATTACCCTCTGTATTTGCATAACTCTGACACTCCAGGAAGCATTCTCACAAGCGTCCAATTGATGGGAACTGAGAATTATTCACTGTGGAGTAGGTCGATGTTGATAAATCTTCGAGTCAAGAGCAAATTGGAATTTGTGCTTGGAACCTGTAGGAAGGGCGATTACAAAGGTGAGATGGAGGAACAATGGGAGAAGTGTAATGCCTTTGTGTTGGCATGGATAATAAACTCGGTTTCAAAAGAGCTTCTCAACAGTATTGTTTATGCTACTGATGCGGCGATGGTCTGGGCTGACCTAAAGGAAAGGTTCGACAAGGTAGACAGATCTAGATGCTATCAATTGCATCGAGATATTTGCACACTTACTCAAGGTACAATGTCGGTTTTTGCATATTTTAGTAAGCTCAGAGATCTAGATGCTATCAATTGCATCAAGACATTTGCACACTTACTCAAGGTACAATGTCAGTTTCTGCATATTTTAGTAAGCTCAGACTATTGTGGGATGAATTTGATGTAGTAGTACCACCACTATCATGTAATTGTGACAAGTCTAGATCTTATATTGATCATATTGCTTGTTCGAGACTGTTTGCATTTCTGATGGGGCTAAATGAGGTATATACACATGCGAGAAGTCAGATTTTGATGATGAATTCTTTACCTACTGTGGGAAAGGCATATGCCATGATTATGGCAGATGAAAGCCAGAGATTGACTACAAATTTGACCATAGGGAGTGTTGTACCAGAACAACTTGCTTTGTATGTAGGGAAGGGACAACTTCCTAAGAAGTTTCAACCTAGGAAGAAGAATTGGGACCAAATTTATGGTTATTGTAAGTTACAAGGTCACATAAATGAGGAATGCTACAAATTGAATGGCTATCCACCTGATTGGAGGTTCAAGAGAAAGCCAGGGACACCAACAAACTCAGTGCAACACAATAAGAACCAGGATTTAGTGAATAGAGTGAATCATATGCCTACTGCTAGGGCTGAAGTGGAGTTAAGAGATGAATTTTCACCCATTGATACTATGGTGAGAGGAAAGAGTACAGAGTTAGATGCATCACTAAACACACAGCTAACAAGTCAATATAACAGAATCTTACATATGTTGGAGAGGGAGAAATCAGGCTCAAGCACAGACAAGACATCAAATACTATGGCCAATATGGCAGGTATGACTACTGTTTTTTCTGCTAAATCTGATAATACACAGTTCAAGGTAGACATAGGGAAGGAAAGTTGGATAGTTGATTCAGGGGCCATATGTCACATGACCTGCAAATTGAATAGGCTTTCTCGGGCATATAGTTGTGTCATGCTTCAGGACCTCTCTACTGGAAGGGTGAAGGGGATTGGTAAAGAGAATAGAGGACTTTGTTATCTTCTAGCCACAACACCATGTGAAGATGATACTACTGTTAAAGGGAATCAAGCTGTGATGACTGCTACCTTAAAGTGCTCCAGCATAGATGAGATGTTATGGCACAGAAGGTTAGGCCATCCATCCAGACAAGCACTGCAGCACTTGTTCATAGATAAGCATGTTAGTAAGAATAGTGATTGTAATAAATGCTCTATTTGTCCACTTGCCAAGCAAACTAGACTGCCCTTTCCCTTGAGTATAACTAGGCCATTGGCTAAGTTTGATTTGATCCATTTGGATATGTGGGGACCCTATAGAGTTGCTAAAGAAGTAACAATGGTACTGAATTTTTTAATAAAGATAGTTGTAATCTATTTCAGTCTCTTGGTATCATTCATGAAAGTAGTTGTCCTCACATTCCACAGCAAAATGGAGTGGTTAAGAGGAAACACAGACACATCCTTGAAGTAGCTAGGGCTATTAGATTTCAAGGTCATATTCCTATCAGATTTTGGGGGGAATGTGTATAGATTGCTGTGTACTTGATCAACAGGCTCCTTACTTCAGTTTTACAAAGCAAATCTCTATTTGAACAATTTCATGGTACTAGACCAAATCTTGATCACTTAAGAGTCATTGGCTGTCTCTGTTATGCAACCAACATGGTCAAGCATGACAAGTTTTCTCCTAGGGCAGAGGCATGTGTGTTGATGGGGTATTCACCAACTCAGAAGGGATACTTACTGTACAGTCTATTGCAGAAGAAATTCCTTGTTAGCAGAGATGTGATATTCAAGGAGAATGTGTTTACATTCACTCAAGTGCACAACAAGCAGCAGCCATTATTCCCTGCAGAACCAATCCTACTATCAGATGATGTTTCTATTCTTGATGAAGATAAACAGCTCCCTGCACTTAGTCCAGTTGCTGACACAGAAGACCTCACAACCTTGAATGATGCACTGCAATCACGGGAGCCTGACAATGATGAACACTTTGTTAATCAACCTGATGATGATGCTGTGATTGAAGGAGAGACTCCAGTCAGGAAATCCACCAGGATTTCTTATCCCCCTATCTGGATGAAGGATTATGTGTCACAAGCATCTAAGATATATAGCTATCCTCAAAGTCATTATGTGTCCTATCACAACTTATATCCTAAATACAAAGCCTACTTGTCTATGTTCTCTGCAAATATTGAACCCAAGAATTTTGAGGAACCAGTGAAGGACAAAAGATGGGCACATGCTATGCACCAGGAGGTCCAAGCACTGGAGGAGAATGGAACATGGGAAATTGTTGAACTACCTCAAGGCAAGAACATTGTAGAATACAAGTGGGTGTTCAAAATTAAGTATAAGGTTGATGGACAAGTTGACAGGTTCAACGCTAGGCTAGTGGCAAAGGGGTACAGTCAGGTTGAAGGCATTGACTATCGGGAAACCTTTTCTCCTGTAGTCAAGATGACCACAGTCAGGACTGTTATAGCCATAGCTGCTGCTCAAAAATGGAACATCTACCAAATGGATGTTTTCAATGCTTTTCTGCAAGGAGACTTGGTTGAGGAAGTCTACATGGAGTTGCCAAAGGGTTTCTATGGAGCTGAGAAGAGTAAAAATCTTGTCTGTAAGCTAGTCAAGTCACTTTATGGTCTTAAACAAGCCTCTAGACAGTGGAATGCCAAGCTGACTGAGGCACTTCTAGGTTCAGGATAATCCCAAAGTCATTTGGATTACTCTTTATTCACAAAGAAGCAGGGGGAAAATGGTAATAGTATTGGTGTATGTAGATGACCTTCTAATCACAGGCAATGATGCAGCACTTATTGAAGAAACCAGGCATACTTTACACAGTCACTTCAAGACCAAGGACTTGGTGGAGCTTAAGTATTTCTAGGGCATTGAATTCATGAGGTCCAGTGAGGGCATTGTGATGAACCAAAGGAAATACTCACTTGAATTGATTGCAGAGGCAGGTTTGGGGACAACCAAGCCTTACATAACACCTTTAGACTACACACAGAAATTGACAAGTGCTGAGCTTGAATCAGAATCAGACAGTCTGTATGAGGATGTGCCAAGATATCAAAGACTAGTAGGCAAGCTGCTATATCTCACAATTACCAGGCCAAATATAAGTTTTGCAGTGCAATTGTTGAGTCAATTTATGCAAAAGCCCAAGGTCTCGCATTGGAAGGCAACTTTAAGGGTAGTTAAGCATATAAATTTGGAGCCTGGCAAAGGGCTGCTTATGAGATTAGATCAGACATTCACTCTCACTGGGTACTGTGATGCAGACTAGGCTGCATGCCCAGTCACAAGAAGGTCAGTTTCAGGCTTCATTCTTAAGTTTGGTGCTTCTCCTATATCTTGGAAGTCTAAGAAACAAAACACAGTTTCCCGAAGTTCTATGGAAGCAGAGTACAGGAGTCTTGCATCTTTGACAGCTGAGGTTGTGTGGGTTGCAAAGTTATTCAAGGAGTTGGGTGTCACACTGATGGAGCCAACACTGATCCACTGTGATAACAAATCAGCTCTGCAAATTGCTGCCAACCCAGTGTTCCATGAGCGTACAAAGCATATCGAGATTGCTACAAATTACCTCTTCTATTCTCAACTGCTTTCAAAAAATAATTAGATAGATATGATAAAGATAACAATGTTGCCACTAATAGAATAAATTTTGAATACTCACAAACTAATCTAGAAGTCAAAACAATAAAATAACAAAAGAAGACAAATGAATCAAATCTACCATCAAGTTTCAACATAAGCTTAAAACAAATACAGTGATAAATAAAATAGCAACAACATTATCAATAAATTATATCCTGAACAGATCAATGGAATGAGGCAATATAAATAAATAATCACGAATAAATTAAGCCCAAAATGCAAGTTAAAAATAAGGAGAAACAAAGTATAGAAATACCCTAGGTGTTTGATGGTTTTCCGCCATGGTTAGTTTTTCCAGCGGCAAGAGTTACAGGGGTCATTTGTTTTGTTGTTGCAGGGTTTGGAAGTGCTAGATGAGGTCAACCAGCTATTGCCTTCATGGAACCAGCGATGGGGTCTAGTAGGCTGTAGGGTGCGGCTCTTCGGTGGCCTTTGGGTGACTACCATGATGTGTTGAAGATAGAGTTTGGAGAAAGAGAGTATGAGGGAAGAATGGTGTCACGACCCAGCCCCCTGAGCCATGACTAGTGCCCGATTGGGCACCCAGACACAAATGCAAAGCTAGATTACAACATATGTTTTTTTTTTCAGAAAACATGGCTAATCATACAAACTGGGCACAACCCACGCGTGTATGTATCCACAGACCTCTAAACAAAACTGACAGAATCATAGGACGGGACAGGGCCCCACCGTACCCTCAACTAAGCGTATATGCAAAATAATAGAAAATGCATATACCAAGAACAGGCTCCAGAGCAAATGGAGCACTTCAGACCGCGGGTGGAAATCCTAAACTGGTGGATCACTAACCTGTACGTCGGTACTTGCGGGCATGAAATGCAGCCCCCAAAGAAAAGGGAGTCAGTACAGAATATGTACCGAGTATGTAAAGCAGAATGTATAGGATATAACCCAGAGTAATAATCAAAACAAAGGTAGGAAAGTCAAAGGCATGTCCAAAACATCAAAATACTTACTTTCCAAAATATAAGGTGCACATCCAAA
>DF363964.1:37399-60345 GCA_000787875.1 Solanum virginianum | reverse complement strand
GGTGTCTCCAGATCTTTAGAGCAAACACCACCGCAGCAAGCTCAAGATCATGAGTTGGGTAGTTTTTCTCATGGGTCTTAAGCTGTCTAGAGGCATATGGTATTATCTTGACTCTTTGCATCAATACACATCCAAACCCAACTCTGAAAGTATCACAATATACCACAAAGTCATCAGTTCCCTCGGGTTAGGGATAAGACCGGGGTTGTGGTCAGACTGGTTTTCAACTCTTGAAAACTCTTCCCACAAGTATCTGACCATAGAAACTTAACCTTCTTCTGAGTCAGCTTAGTCAAAGGAGCTGAGATAGAAGAAAATCCCTCTATGAACCGTCTATAGTACCACACAAACCCAAGAAACTCTTTATATCTGTTGGAGTTGTGGGCCTTGGCCAATTCTTTACCACCTCAATCTTTTGGAAATCAACCTGAATACCTCACCAAACATAATGTGCCTCAGAAATGCCACAGATGCCAACAAAAACTCCCACTTAGAAAATTTGGCATATAGTTGTTGATCCTTAAGGGTCTAAAGGATAATTTTGAAATGGTGAGCATGCTCCTCCTTGCTATGGGAGTAGATCAAAATGTCATCTATGAACACAATAACAAACATATCTAGATACGGTCTCAACACCCTGTTAATAAGATCCATGAAAGCTGTTGGTGCATTTGTCAATCTGAAAGACATAACTAAGAACTCATAATGGCCATAGTGGATTTTGAAAGCTATCTTAGGAATGTATCTCTCTCTAAATTTAAGCTGATGATACCCAAATCTGAGGTCTATTTTGGAGAAATAAGTAGCACCCTGAAGTTGGTCGAACTAGTCATCAATTCTGGGGAGAGGATATTTGTTCTTTATGGTGACTTTATTCAACTGATGGTAATTTATGAACATACAAAGAGAACTGTCCTTCTTACACATGAAGAGAACTGGAGTACCCTAAGGTGAGACACTTAATCTAATGAAACCTTTATCTAAAAGATCATTCAATTGTAACTTTAACTTTTTTAGCTTCAAAGGAGCTATACAATATGGAGGAATGGATATGAGTTGAGTATCTTGAAGAGTATTTATCCCAAAGTCTATATCTCTATCAGGAGGGACCCAGGAAGATCCTCAGGAAAAACTTTTGGGAACTCATTCACAACTGGGACAGACTAAAGAGATGGTGCCTCGGCAAAAGAATCCTAAACTCTGACTAGGTGGTATATACACTATTTAGAAATTAACTTTCTGGCTTTTAGCTATGAGACAAATTGACCCTTAGGAAAACCTGAGCTAGCCTTCCATTCTAAGACTGGTTTGTTAGGAAACTGAAACTTGACTACTCTGGTTCTGTAATCTATAGAAATCGGCATGTAGCCAGTCCATGCCTAAGATGACATCGAAATCTACCATATCTAACTCAACCAAATCAGCTACAATAGTCTTATAATAAACTGAGACTGGATACCCCCTATGAATTCTTTGGGCTAGAATAGACTCTTCAGTAGGAGTGGAAACACTGAAAGGCTCAAGAAGACATTCTGCACTGACTCCAAACTTTATAGCTATATAGGGAGTCTCAAATAACAACGTGGCACCTAGTTCTAACAATGCTTAGACATCATAAGTAAAGATTTTGAGCATACTGGTAACTACATTTGGTGAGTTTTCCTGCTCTTGTCTTGTGGCCATGGCATATAAGCGATTTGTGCCCCTGCCTACTCCTAATGTAGTGCCCCTCTAAGGTGGCTTACCTTGCAGTGCTGAAGAAACTAACTGTTATCTATTGTCTCTCATGTTTTGCCTTCCCATAGGATAATCTTTCAAGAAATGTCCTACCTGACCACATTTGAAGTAGCCATTTGTGCCCATAAGGCACTCTTCGGGATAAGACCTACTATACTTCCCGCAAGTAGGATAACGGTTCGATCCATGAGTGATGCTACCCTGTAAATTAATGCTTAAAAACCTGTGGTTCTGTGATCCTTGCTCATTCCTAACCCTCAGTGTAGGTGCACTAATAGATGAAGGTTCTGGTCCAGATATCTTATGCTAAAAGGATGACTGATTTCCACCTCCAACCCCTCTCTTACCTGTCTCCTGGCCTAAGGTGTTGACCCTCTTACTCCTGAACTCTTCCCTACCCTGCATTTTCTCCTCCTCTACCTGCAGCACATACGTCATCAAGCGGGCTATATCCATGTCCCCAATTAGTATAGTATTCCTGCCCTCTCTCTTAGTCATACGAGAGAGTCCTGACATGAACAAGTCCATCCTAGTACGCATGTCTATCACCATGGCTGGAGTATAATAGGACAGCTGGGTAAACTTAAGGCTATACTCCACACACTCATACTCTTGTTTTAGATTCAGGAATTCCCTTACCTTAGCCTGCCTCATCTCTCTAGGAAAGTATTGTCCCAGAAAGGCCTCCTCAAACATTGTCCAACTAATAGCTAGCCACCCAACTGCCCTACTTCCTCTCCACTGGACAAAGCAGAGTCTAGCTACTTCTTTGAGCTGGTAGGTAGCCAACTCAACCCACTTAGTATCATAAATATGCTTAACCTGGAACACCTTCTGGAGCTCCTCAATATAATTTTCAGGATCCTCCTTCACATTCAACCCCGTGAATTCTGGTGGGTTTATCCTCAGAACTCTTGAACTCTGGCAGTATTTGATTCGTCATTCCTATCATCTCCCTGGCGACCTCCTTGAGTAGTGACTACTTGAGCCAGAGTCTGGATGGCCTGGCGTAGCTCCGTATTGGAGATATCTACTTGTTGTGGCTGCTCAATAGGCACAGTTGGACCTCTGGGTTCCTCAGGAACTGGGCTAGGCTGGATTGTATTTCTCTTGGTTGGACGCCCTCTCCCCTTTCTAGACCGTCGGCTCTGCGTTGAGGCATGATCTAAAAACCATGACATGAATGCACAAGTTAAGAGGGACTAACAGAGGTAAACTCTGAAACATGAGACAAAAAATAGCAATTAATGGTGACACTTCCTAATGACCTGTAGCCTCCCTATTATAGATATGGCGCGCTTTACACACATAACAAAGACTCTACTAGACACGGTTCCATAGACTCCCTAGGACTCTTGAACTTTGTGTTTTGATACCAAGCTTGTTATGCCTCGAGCCTACAACCTAGACATAACTGGCACCCAAATCCATTGCTGGTCCCAAGCGAATCACCTGGCCTGGCTACTTAGTCAGCGGAAGACTTAAATAATCATGAAAAGGCTTTAATTAACATGCTAAGTCTATCAATCTGTCTAAATAAACTGAAAAGAGAAATAGTTCAACAATTAAATCAATCAAACCAAAAATGAAGTATCTGACACATAGGCTATGGAACCTCTACTAGAATAGTTTGAAACTACTATCGGGGTAGGCCCACGATAGCCACAACTGAAAATAATTACTAGAAAAGAAATCATAAGCAACAACTCTAAGCCTCTAGCTGAGAAGAGGCCTCACCGATATTTGAATAGGGGTCTGGTCCTCAATGAAGTGGTTGTTGAGGGACTCTGTCACCTGCGTCTGCATCATAAAATGATGCAGGCCCTAAGGACATCAGTACGTGAAATGTACGCTGAGGGACTTTGTCACCTACATCTGCATCATAAAATGATGCAGGTCCTAAAGACGTCAGTACGTGGAATGTACATTATGTAAAATAGCCAAAATGGAACTCAAGATAATGTAATATTTCTCAAAATACATAAACATATCTCAGAATAAAGTAACACAATAATTACTCTGTATGCTGAAAATAACATACTGAAAACTTGTATGTAAAACATATCTTACTTAACTTGGGGAGTTTCTCTAACTGATAACAACCACTATGAGCTTTGTGGTGATACAACATCTTGCCTACGCTACCAGAGCCATCCCGTACTTTACTAGGGTAGGGAACGAAAGACTAGGGGAGTGGATCCATCCCAAAACTGGACCATCTCAATGGCAAGTGAGGAGTTGTACCTAGGTACAATCCTATCCTACGCTTGCTACGTAGTTTATGAGTTCAAGTTATTAATTCTACTCTCACTCATATCGGTGCTCAATACTACTCCCAAAATATCTTTCATAATGCTCATAACTTAAGGAATAAGAGTTCTCAAAATATCTTTGATTTTTTGGGTACTTAACTCAACTTAGCTTTTTCTTAACTTCTCTTATCTTGACTCTATTCTTTGACTGAAAATGGTATCATCACAAGTATCTCAAAACATAAATGCATTTCTCAGCTACCTTGCAATTACCCAAAACTTTAATGCTTCTTAGACTTAACTCAATCTGTAAACTTTATAACTTTTCATAAATTAGATACAGGGTTCTCATAATTTCAACCACAACTGTAATTCTTGAATCACTGTCTTAATTAGACAGAAATTATTGTAAAAATCGTAATCATTATCAAGAAATAATGCATGAATAAATGTTCAATGAACTTGGCCCAAAAATATGGGGAACTTTGATTCAAACGAGTAATCTGAAATTTTATTGAAAACTAGTAATTTAAGTTTCAAAATAGCAGAAGGATAACTTTTGGATAGCCATACATAGCTGGGAATTCAGATTCTTGAAAAGATTAAGGAAGATTTCTTGAAGCCCAAATCTTGCTTTGGAGACTGCACTTAAATTTCTTGGAACTTTTCTAACATTAGAGATTAGGGATAGTGAGTTTTTTGGAATGAAATGGGTGAAAACTAATTAATAAATGTATTTTGAGACTTAAAGTCGATTACAAAATGACCAAGATGCCCCCAAATCAAAAGAAACTTTTTCCCACTTTTTACGCGTGTTCGCGTCGCGCTAGGGGCACGGACATGTATTTTTTTGCAATTTTTTTTTGAGATTTCAACTTTTGTCAAAAAATGAAAAAAAAAACTAAGTGTGGCTCCGCGTCCCTTGCGCGTCACACCTTGGGCATGCAAACCTCACTGTCCAAAATTAATTAGTGAAAATTTTAATTTGCCTCGGTTGCTTAAAATTCAAGTCAAGAGCATTCTCTCACTCAATGTTTCGCGTTGATCATAAATTCGATCTCGGATTTGCGAACGGAGCATGGGAAGATGCGTTACAACTCTAGGGGTATTTTTATCTTTTCACTGGGCGTCACATTAGTATAGTTGTGACTTATCATATTTTGCATTAAGAAGACCTCAGATTCAATTTTTGATGATTCCATTAAGTCCGAAATGCTAAATTTAGTAGGATTGCACATATGGTTTATGTGTACGAAATTCTGAACAAATCTCGAGGGTTCATTCCATAATTTTGTGCTTTGTTGAATTTATTAATATTTGGCGCATATTTATTCTTCGTGTTTGCATTCCTAGAGCTTACATTCGTGAAGTGCAATTAAATTGCTCTTCATGATTACAAAACCATATTTGCGGTTGCGATGAAGGACCCTTGATGTGCTTTGCGATTGCAACGTGACTTACTGGGATTGTGATGCTCACTTGGTACTTGAATGGTGAACATTCCTAAAATTCAGATTTTAACTATTTTCCATTTTTGGACTTTGGGAGCTCGGGAAGAAGCGATTTCACTTAGTTTTTCAAGGCAAAGTCATTGAAAAAAGTATTTCAACTTCTCTCTTTATTATCAATTAATTATTTTTTGATCTTAATGTTAAATTTAGTATTTTTAATCGAAGAAGCTAGCAGTTTTCTTAAGCTCAAAATTTCTATAAAAATGGTGATTACAAACTCATTTAAGCTCCATTTTAAAAATCATTTTTGCCAATAGATTCCTAATTACATGAAGAATGCTTTCATCTAAAAAAATTTAAATTTTAACCTTGATTTTTTGTATCAAATTTTTAGATCATTTGACCCGTCTTCCCCAAATTGTATGATTTTATTGTAATTAGTTTTGAAATGTTATTGTGATTCTAATTTGACTAAATTGGGGTGTTTTAGATTTGAATCGGAAGGGAAAAATACTCTTGCTGAATTAATTTCTTGACTTTATTGAGGCAAGCAGATTCCTCACCTTGTTGAGTTTAATTGAACCTTGTATCTTTCTTCTTTGTGTGTTAGGGGGAATAACGAAAAATCTAAAAGTGACTGGACTAATCATGAAATGACCTAATAAATATGTTAGGATAATAAAAATGTCTATGTGATGACATGTGTAACTTGGCTCCTGAATTGGTATAAATATGTTTGTGATAATGATCCTTTAATAGAGAACATTGATTGAGTATGTGACTCCCATTGTGGGAAATTTTGAATTGCTTATATTGACTCAAGGTTGGGCGTTGTTTCATGTTATTATGGAATCAACTATTGAAGCATCTTACATTGGATGTAGATAAGTGTTGTATAATCTTGTTATTGTATTGAATTTGTTGAAAAAATACTTGTGAAACATTGATTAATTGATTAGTAGTTTTGAATTATGATGATTAAGTGGTTATTGAGAACTTGATGTCACGACCCAGCCCGTGGTGTCTAGTGCCCAACTGGGGCACCCAGACACAAACACTAAGCCAAATTCCAGTTATAATAGCTAACTTATTTACAGAAATTTTGACAGAGTTTTCTTGTTTTATTGACTACCCAAATCCTGCATTCAGAAGAATCCCAGCATACAACATATATATATATACACGTGCGGGCCGACAAGGTCACCACTGCGGTTAAACCGCCCAACATACATATCATACGTACCTAGTCATACAAACTGCCATAACCCATACACACAAGCGTCCACAGACCTCTAACTATACCAATAGAATCAAAAGATGGGACAGGGCCCCATCGTACCCTCAAATGAACATACATACAAAATAGGAAAATAAGTGTATATACCAAGCGATTGCTTCGAAGCAAAAGGAGCACTTCAAACGGCAGTCAGAGATCCTAAGCTGATGGCTCACTACTCTGTACGTCGATACCTGCGGGCATGAAACATAGCCCCCAAAGCAAAGGGGGGTCAGTATGAAATAAGTACCAAATATGTAAAGCGAAAAGTACAAAGTATAAATAAGGGTAATAATCCAAACAGAGGTATATAAGTCACATACTATGCATGACAATAACTGGCCCGAGAATCGATGAATGGTATCATAATAGGCACGAGTAGAGTCGTGAGAATGGTATGCACAAAATTATTATCAAAAATCCCAAAAGAGTAGTAAAATATTCATGTTCAAAAATAACATATTATTTGTTCTAAATACCTTTAGAATTGTCAAGATTTCAGAAAAGAGGTGTCGCGGGTCCCACGACTGATGGAAACCCGAACTAGCCTGACTTAGGAGGAACATACTTAGTCTAGTCATACAAACTACTATGACATATTTCAGAATAATTTTTAAGGCAATTCGGGCTTTTTGTCAAAGGTTATAGGTATTACGCTTTTCAAAGTAGTAACAGATATATTCTTGCAAACATATCAAACTTTCCATACTTTTACAGCTTGCATACTTTAATTGCACAAGAGTAAAAAATATGACTAATTTTTATAAGAATACCAAGAATGGACATAGGACATGTTTAAGCCCGAATTGCAAAGGAAGAAGGATCTTTCGAAACTTATACCTTAGCTATGTTTAACTAAGTCATGCCATAGAACAAAATGCTTTGCATACCTCAATTCCTTCGCCAAACTAATCCCAACGCCAAGCCAATCCAACTTATACTTCCGGATGTCTAACGTCTACAACAAATCACAATAACGCCAATGGTTAGCTAAAAGCCTTTCGGGCCTTAAATCCCAAATTTACCCTTAATTTTATAAAAAATTTCGGCAGCACTTCCCCTTAAAATAGACCACCCCGAGAATCCATCTCGTCTCCAATTAATTAACACAACAACAACATCAATAACAACATTAACAAGTACTTCCAATACCAATATTACAACAAATTCACTGAAGAACCTCATTTCGTCACAACTATAAAAACAGGGCAGCATACCATATATACATGAATATCATATTCAAGCACTCCTTTATGCTCCAAGAGCCATATTACATCAACTAAACGTCAAACGCATACTTCCAACGCAACAACGTAACATTTAACTACATATATAGACTCCAATTTTGGCCAAGCTTCAAATATACATATGAACAATTTCCCTTACTTCTTCACCCCATAAGGATCATTTTCATACTATTTGAACACAAATTTATGGTCTCAAAACAATACAACACTACACACATACATATCTCAAAATTCGACCCTAACCTCCATATTCACAATTCACTTTAATATGCTATCTTTTCAATATTTTCTTTCAAATTAACATACTCCAACATACATACAATTTTTATTTTACATAAAACAAAACTAGAAATCACCATACCTTTTAAACCTTTTAAATGGACCCAAATCGCCAAAGTCGTAGAACAAGGCATTTTCTTGGCCAGACCTCTAACTATACCAATAGAATCAAAAGATGGGACAGGGCCCCATCGTACCCTCAAATGAACATACATACAAAATAGGAAAATAAGTGTATATACCAAGCGATTGCTTCAAGCTTGTAGCATCAAAATAATTTTATGATCAAAAATCATAAATTGTTTTGCTATTACTGTAGCAACCCGAGAGTGGCTTTGTGTGTGTGTTCTTGAGCTTAAATTTTTCTAAGTGTTGGAAGCTAGAATGAAGGGTAAGGGCTTATCTTGTATTTAACTTTATCAATTTGGCCCCACCCCCACACTTGTTCCAATAGAAAATTAACACCAATTGGGGTGGGGCACCCTTATTATTTTTTAAAGACTCTAAGTCTTGAAAAATACACTTTAGTCTCCAAACTTTTTCTACGAGAGCCAATTATTAAAAATATACAAATTCTAACAACCCAAGATTTAAAAATTCTACTTGAGCCCCCAAACTTTCCAAGAATGCAACATTAGTCCCAAATTTCGTAATGGTTCCAATACACCACAATACGGGTTCTAACATCCTTCCCCCCTTAGAACATTCGTCCTCGAATTTTAAACCGGCCTTACAAGTCAGGTAAACAACTTAAGGGGAGTTTCCTTCTTCCATTTGATATGACAAGATTAAGGAGTCAGAGGAGAAAGACAAACGTGTTGAAACTGCAGAAGCTCATGGTTATCGGAGTTGAGAAAATAGATAAGAGTTAGTTGGTTCATATTTTACAACTTTTTGATAACTAGTTTACCATCAGCTTTTGATGAAGTTAACTCGCCACCTTCTGTGATATGATCTAACAGCAAATAGGACATGAACAATAATCCTTCCAAAGAACCTGCTACTGCTTCATATGACGCTATGTAGATTTCTGCCTCAAGTTCTGAACTACATACCGGAGATGTACAACTTATCTTCCAACACAAGTTCCATAGATGGGTAACAATAGATGTAAGCGAATCATCCATGCCAAACTGTGCAAACCAATTGGAGATGGAAGCAACCGCTTTTATAGATGTCATAGCCTGGAAAACTGAACTGGCCAATGAAGACAACAACCGACGCTGACTTGGACCCCTTAGCCTGCCTCGGATAGAGCCAGAAACATTTCTGCTATCCTCCATGTTTTGACAAAAAAATGCTGCACGACATTCCAGTATATGAGACTAAGGAACTTAATACAGAGGAAAAATAATTTAGAGAACACCACAAAAAAATAGTCAAGCTATTCATTGTTAAATATTGACCAACTTTGTCAGAAATGCCAAGGCTTGCCTTCGAGCTTCCTGTTTTCAATCCATCAACCAATCTCCCCTGAAGTACTTGTAATTCATGGATGAGGCTCAAAAGAAAAATGAGAACTTTTACTGGTGCCCACTCCAAATTGTTGCTACTATCACATACCTTAGCAATATGATTTTAAATAAACTTATATTAGATCCAAGTCCTCCTCTTCCATAATAATAAGAAAAAGTACTCTTGTCCATCTTCTTGCCTCAGCTTCCCAGGAATCCAGATCTTCATCACCATAATTAACAAAAATATCAATTGCATGAGAGGAACTTATCAACTTCCTTTGGTATACATTGAAGGATTCCAAAACTTGAGATTTGTTTGTAGACAGTTAGATGTAGAAGGTTTATGTACGCTCATCCCAAGCTATGTTGTACCTTTAGTTTTAATGACCCTCCATTATCAGAACTTTCTCGTGGTAAGCTTGAAATGAAAAGTAAAAGTGTTTCAAGAGGAACATCAATGGGAATCACCGCAGAAGCAGCAGCAGCAAGAATGTTCTCGCGAACTTGGTGCCGATAAGATGGATTGAAATGTTGTTTACTGCTTTCAATTATATATCGGAAAGCATCAAGCAAGTCTACTTTACCACTCGGGTAAGACTCCTCATCTTACAAAATGACTGTTGATATATCACATTTTTGTCCAATACCACAAGCTGCTGAAGCAATGCACTTTGTAAGACACATTAATCCAGCTTGTCCATAAGATTGCCTCTTTGCAACCGAAGCCAAACTTTTCAAACAAACAACCCCATTTCTTTCATCCAGATAACCACTGTACAGGAAAAAAAATTTAGCTAGCAGCTTCAATTGTCCAGGTAGAGTAAACTCCTCTTACACCAAAATCTTTGTTGTGCACAGGATCATTCAATCCTCCAAAATGGTCTAGAGTGCCATAGAATTTAACAAGTTTATCTATCTCCCCGACTTAAATATCCTTCTATATGATAAGTTCCATCCATATGTTGCCTAAACTTCTTGCACAGTGGCCTGTTGTTGATTAAACAAGTAAATGTCTAGAAAGAGATGTTTAAGGTTGTCATTTCCTAACCAGTTATAGACTCAATATACAAGCTTGCAGCATCAAAATAATTTTATAAACAAGTAAATGTCTAGAAAGAGATGTTTAAGGTTGTCATTTCCTAACCAGTTATCTTCCCAGAGCAAAACCTTTTTTCCCTCGCTCCTATTAAATCTAGTTCTTTCAGAAAAACTATACCACAAAATTCTGATTATTCTCCATAGGCTAATACCATAGGCAGAGGAAACTTCCTTAGTTTTCCAGTTGTCTATCTTCTCATACCTAGCATGAATCACTCTAACTCATAGAGCCTGCTCCATCTTAGGAAATCTCTACAGCCACTTTATCTGTTGGAAAAGGGTAAGTGCCTCTCTTCCATGCCTATGGATCCCATAGCATGCTATAATCATATTCCAACATATCAAATCCTTAGAACTGATGTTGTCATAAAGGGCACGAGCACAAGAAATGAGCCCATATTTAGCATACATGTCATCAATCCAGTACTTAAAACTTGGCCCATAATGACTTTCCTGGCAGCATAGCCCGAAAATAACACACTTTTGTTACCACCCTTACTGACCTTGAAAGGGAACATATTTTTCTTTAAACATAACATCCCCACTGATAAACAGCTCCCTTTTCTCTAAGTCATACAATACATATCCTTTCTGAGTAATTGCAGACTCTATATGAACTGACATTCTGGACCTAGACTTTAGATATCAAGTTCTTGAACTATCTTTGCATAACATAAACACCCAGTAGCAGATGGTTATTATATCAGACTTGACCCCTACATTCTCTTCATCCTTTTGAAGTGCTAAAATTTGATTATAGTGTTTCCTTGTGAAAGGATAAAGCCCCATCTCATGTTGTACTTGACTAGTGCCTAATTCACTATAACCAGACTCTAGCACACCTTTTAACCCTTTCTTAAACTCTTGAAAGTGATTGTCTGCCCCCACATTATGAGCACTTGCCCCTGAACCATCTCCAGAAGTAAGTCCCTTCTTTTTGGACTTGTAATCTACAGAATAGCCTGTCAAGTCAACACAATTTGCTGTGAGTGCAGTTGCATCTCCTCTATTCTCCAGGAGGCTCAAAATTTGGTTGCACGGCCCTTTAGTAAAGGGATAGAAGCCCATTTCAGCCTATTCATTCCCAAACCCAACACTGTGCTTCAGCCTTGACCCAGACTCTTCAATCATCATATTACATACATTAACCTTAACATCAGACTTTATCTCAATCCTATTAGCAACCAAAGGAGAAATATACGATAATGTGGAATCAAGATCAATTAATGCATACTCATCTTAAGAGAAAACTAATAGTATACGAAAATGCAAATCCAAGAGCAATCAGGGCTTACACATCTTAAAAGAAAACCAGTAATATACCTGTAACAGCGTTTAATGACGCTTCTTGATCTTGTCGGCTGGTCAGTGCGTAAATGCGGTTCGTAGGACCGCCAGATTCAGAAACTCCACCATGGTCTCGACCTGGTCCAGCTGATGCTGACGTACCTCACCCCGCAGGGCGCATAGCTACTGAGGCTAAAAAGGACCCAATGACTGCCCCGGTCGACTGAGCTAACCGGTCTGTTCTGCTCCTAACTAGATAATCCCATTTTTGGTAGCCCTGTTGGCCACATTTGAAACACGCACTTGTGGCACGAAAATGCTCACCAGGGTGCTGTTTCCCACAATAAGAACACCAGGGTCTGAATGGTCTCAACTGGCTACTGGGACTCGGGCCTAACCCAGACTGACTGGCCCTCTTGGGTTGACCTCTACCATTCACCATATCAGCCTGACGCCCCCTACGGCGGTCCTTTATACCCTGAGCATGGACTCGGATTTGGATAATATCTCTACCGATCTGGGTTGCTTCTTGTACCTCTACAACTCTTACCCCCAGCTGAGGGGCTGGAGGCTCTAGTACTCGATCCTCAAAAACTATCGGGGGCGCATTCTGGGCACGAGCCCTAGTAATCATTCGAGTTCTACTAGTCTTACCTATTGTTGCAACCTTGCCTTCTTGGGCAGCAGGGGTCTTTCTTGGAGACATCACTAAAAGCAAAGCATAATGTCAGATAAGTATCATCCTACTAAAGGGCTCTATTGCACGATCTAATTTCTGTCATGACCCAACCCGTGGGTCGTGACTAGTGCCCAATTGGGGCACCCAGACACAAATGCTAAGCCAGATTCCAGTTATAATAGCTAACTTATTTACAAAAATTTCGACAGAGTTTTTTTGTTTTATTGACCACCCAAACCCTGCATTCAGAAGATTCCCAGCATACAACATATATATATATATATACGTGCGGGCCGATAAGATCACCACTGCGGTTAAACCACCTAACATACATATCATACGTACATAGTCATACAAACCGTCATAACCCATATGCATAGGCGTCCACAGACCTCTAACTATACCAACAGAATCAGAAGATGTACCCTCAAATGAACATACATACAAAATAGGAAAATAAGTGTATATACCAAGTGATTGCTCCAAACCAAAAGGAGCACTTCAAACGGCAGTCAGAGATCCTAAGCTGGTGGCTCACTACTCTGTACGTCGGTACCTGAGGGCATAAAATGTAGCCCTTAAAGCAAAGGGGGGTCAGTATGAAATATGTACCGAATATGTAAAGCGGAAAGTACAAAGTATAAATAAGGGTGAATGGTATCATAATAGGCACGAGTAGAGTCATGAGAATGGTATGCACAAAATTATTATCAAAAATCCCAAAAGAGTAGTAAAATATTCATGTTCGAAAATAACATATTATTTGTTCTAAATACCTTTAGAATTGTCAAGATTTCAGAAAAGAGATGTCGCGGGTCCCATGGTCAATGGAAACCCGAACTAGCCTGACTTAGGAGGAACATACTTAGTCTAGGTCATACAAACTACTATGACACATTTCAGAATAGTTTTTAAGGCAATTCGGGCTTTTTGTCAAAAGTTACGGGTATTACGCTTTTCAAAGTAGTAACAGATATATTCTTGCAAACGTATCAAACTTTACATATTTTTACAACTTGCGGACTTTAATTGCACAAGAGTAAAAAATATGACTAATTTTTATAAGAATACCAAGAACGAACATAGGACATGTTTAAGCCTGAATTTCAAAGGACGAAGGATCTTTCGAAACTTATACCTTAGCTATGTTTTAGTAAGTCATGCAATAGAACAAAATGCTTTACATACCTCAATTCCTTCGCCAAACTAATCCCAACGCCAAGCCAATCCAACTTATACTTCCGGATGTCCAACATCTACAATAAATCACAATAATGCCAATGGTTAGCTAAAAGCCTTTTGGGCCTTAAATCCCAAATTTGCCCTTAATTTTATAAAAAAAATTCGACAGAACTTCCCCTTAAAATAGACCACCCCGAGAATCCATCTCGGCTCCAATTAATCAACATAACAACAACATCAATAACAACATCAACAAGTACTTCCAATACCAATATTACAACAAATTCACTAAAGAAACTCGTTTCGTCATAACTACAAAAATAGGGCAGCATACCATATATACATGAATATCATATTCAAGCACTCCTTTATGCTCCAAGAGCCATATTACATCAACTAAATGTCAAACGCATACTTCCAACGCAATAACGTAACATTTAACTACATATATAGATTCCAATTTCGGTCAAGCTTCAAATATACATATAAACAATTCCCCGTACTTCTTCACCCCACAAGGATCATTTTCATACTATTTGAACACAAATTTATGGTCTCAAAACAATACAACACTACACACATACATATCTCAAAATTCGACCCTAACCTCCATATTCACAATTCACTTTAACATGCTATCTTTTCAATATTTTCTTTCAAATTAACATACTCCAACATACATATAATCTTTATTTTACACAAAACAAGGCTAGAAATCACCATACCTTTGCCACCCCTTAAATGTCTTTTAAACCCTTTAAATGGACCCAAATTGCCAAAGTCGTAGAACAAGGCATTTTCTTAGCCAACCAACACCTTCACGCTACTTAGGGGACTCAATATACCAAGCTTGTAGTGTCAAAATAATTTTATGATCAAAAAATGCAATTTTTTTGCTACTACTGTAGCAACCCGAGAGTGGCTTTGTGTGTGTGTTCTTGAGCTTAAATTTTTCTAAGTGTTGGAAGCTAGAATGAAGGGTAAGGGCTTATCTTGTATTTAACTTTATCAATTTGGCCCCACCCCCACACTTGTTCCAATAGAAAATTAACACCAATTGGGGTGGGGCACCCTTATTATTTTTTAAAGACTTCAAGTTTTGAAAAATAAACTTTGGTCCCCAAACTTTTCCTACGAGAATCAATTAAGGACATACAAAGATACAGTTAAAAACATACGAATTCTAACAACCCAAGTTTTGAAAATTCTACTTGAGCCCCCAAACTTTTCAAGAATGCAATATTAGTCCTTAATTTTGTAATGGTTCCAATACACCACAATACGGGTTCTAACACTTGAGAATTGATGTGATGCAACTATCGTGTTATGTCTTTTATAAGAATTCTGGCATTAAAAGAACAATGTGATGATTGTTGGTTATTAAATATATAAATTGTGTGAATTGCTTACAAACTCTCGTGGTTATTTGAAAGTGATTCCTGTATTTTGATGAAATATTGATTGAGTCCCACTATTGATAAAACAAATGCTGATGGAAAATGGTTCTGAAAAAGAGTAATAAAAAGTTGAAGGGAAATGATTTTAGGAAAGAGTAACAAAATTAAAAGTCGAAGGAAAATGGTTTCCACTACGGATGAAAGACAAATGTCGAAGGAAAATGGTTCGACTACATATGAAAGACAAATGTCGAAGAAAAATGATTTCTTTAGATATATGGTCCATGTGAGCCCCACAAGTTCCAATCTGATTAAATTAACGGATGTGTATCACAGAACAAACATGCATTGATATTGTTTTGTATTACTTGCATTTCATGGCATCCATTTCATTTCATTCATTGCTTTAAATATGAATGTTGATTCAAGTGTGATATAATGGTTAATTTTGTTCTTGTTGTGTAGATATTATGTATGCGGGCTTTCCTGCTTGCAAGGTTGTAGTTTTGGAGGTATGTGGTAGGAGTACCTATGTTTTTTATTCTCCACATGTATTTAGATCTTCTTGCTGGGTACCGTGTAGGTTGTACTCACCCTTGCATCTAGATTTGTGCAGGTGTTGATCCCGATATCTCCTATTCTTTTCTTTCCTTTTGGGATTAGTTTTTGGACTCTTGAGAGACAACAACCTATATTTTGACATACTCTCAAGGCTCCTTTATCTTATGTTATGTTTTGAGGACTTTGACATGTAGTTTTGTGTGTTTTTCCTTCATTTCAGTTAAAGTAGTGGCTTATACATGTAACACTAGTTTTGAGTCAGCTTTAGATCTAAATAACTTTCTTAAATGCTTATCCTTTCATATTTCGACTACATTTTTGCTTTACATTTTGCAATATTTTGTTATTTACTATTTAGGCTGACTTGCCTCTGTAGGTTAAAAGCAAGTGTCTTCACACTCGAATTTGGATCGTGACACTTAAAGAATTCATTCAAGATCTTTCTAGTAAATCATTAGACATATGAATTCATAAGAATGAAAAGAACACTAACCTTGTTTCATTGCAATAACTTGTTTGGAAAAAAACTTGATCTTCTAATCTTGAAGATTGTTATGTAATATTCTTTTTTTGAGATGGAGAGAGAGAGAGAAAAAAAAAACTTCTAATTTAGGGGTCATGTCTATTTAAGAATTTTGTCATGTCCTTTCATAAAAGATATACTTTTTCATGAAAAGTATGTCTTTCCGTGTAAGGTACTTTTTCTTATAAGTTTTCATCATAATTATAAGAAAAGATTAATAGATATTTATATTTGAAAAAATTACAAGAATATACACTTTAAGAGCTTATATTACGAATTATCTCAATCCTCAAAAATATTTACAAATTTAAATTTTTATTTACATCCCTATACATCTTATGGTATTATTATTTTTACACATTAATCTATTGTTGGTATTTATTTATAAGGTAAGAGTTAATGTTGGCTTCTACATTAAATGTGGACTATCAACTATAGTTAACAAAAAGCAAAATACATTATATGCTGAAACATCAAATAAATTGCTTTCTTGTTTGATGATATTTAACGTGTTTTCTTTTTTGGAAATAAAATATTAATGAAAAATAATTTTGTGATTTATAATTGTTAATAATGATGGTAAGATTGTTCATTATAATTGATATTTATATGGTGAAATTTAGTTAGTTGGTGTTCTTTGCTATATTATTATGTTTTATATTTGGTATTATTATGTTTTACATTTTGTTATTATTGGATGAAATCATGTTGTTATACTTGATATGCTGGTGTTAACTTTATTTAATTTTATTAGTAAATGTTAACAATGCTGGTAAAAATGTTGAATTTCTATTAACTAAAATAGATATTGTTTTTTTTGGTGATTTCTTGATGGCATGGTTGTTTGTTTTTTTAGTTGTTTGTTTAGTTAATTGGTGTTATTTTGGTATTAATCGATGTTATTTTGGTGTTACTTGGTATCGAGATAGAGAAATTTAGTTATTTTTGTTGGTATTTGGATTATCTAATATTACTAAGAATTAATAATATCAATGGTGAGATTGTTGATTCTATTTAGTATTTGTAAAAATCAGAAAATAGTTACTGGATTTGATGTTTTGTTGATAGCATAGTTGATTGGTTGTTTGATTTGTTTAGCATTTTGTGGTATTTATAGGGATGTAAATAATAAATAAATGTGTGTGTTATTTTAGCATATAATGTGTTTTGTTTTTATTAATTATAGTTAATAGACCACATTTAATGTAAAAAGTTAACATTAACTCTTACCTCAATAAATACCAATGATAAATTAACGTAAGAGAGTTGACATTTGATTGTGAATAAAGTTTGCTGACATATTCATGTAAGGGTTGTAACACCCCACATCTTACAGTACTAGTACTATATAAATAAAACGTGATATGACTTTTCAATTAGAGCCAATTTTTTTAAAAGTGTTTGAATTTCAAATTAGAGGGAAACATGTATGTCTAACACTGAATAGGGTCGAGTGTCAGTAAGTTTTAAGTCAAATTGAGGAGATCATGACCTTAAACGAGGTGAAAGAAGTGAGGTACTTGTATGACTTAGGAAGCTAGTAGGTGAATCACCTATATGCTTAGCTAAGCTATACTAGCTAAACGGAGACGAGATTGGACGCCAAATCTGTCCAAGTCTGATAATGAATAAAGTTCGTATTCAGAGTGTAACTTAAGCCCGTGTTTTACCATCATAATTGGACAATACGTACAACCCAAGATGAATAATAGAAGGGCCCAAGTACATCACAACCCACTTGACTAATTGAGCCCAAGCTAAGTGAAGAGAAATTTGGAAAATGGGCAGCCAAGGCACATCAACTTTGAGACCCATTTAGGACCAAGTGTGAGGGTCAACTGCTGCATCACTAGCTTATTAATATGTGTTAATATGTGGTCAAAAGATCAAGAGAAATTCGGCCAAAGAGACCCTTTAAAAGGGCTCAAAAATAGTCTCTTAAGTCATTTCACTTTGGAACAACTTTCAGCTTTCCTAAAGACTTTCTTTTACTCTTTACTTCACGTCACAACACAGCAAATAAAATCCTCTAGGGTTCTTGAAGGAAACATCAATATTGAAGGCTAAGAAAAGTGGAAATAACCATGTATTTGTTATACTTTTTCCATGAAAAATAAGAAATATATGCTAGTTATGCTTGTTGACAAAGGTCGAACAGCATGTGCTTCAAAAGTTGCTGCACACTTGCCTTTTTTTTAGTGACTTCTCTATGTTTTGTAGGCTAGATTATGAAGAGAAGTTGATGTTCTTAACATGGTTTAAGTTATAGATATTAATCTAAGGTTTCTTCCCTAATTTTGTTTCACTTAACAATGAGTTTTGTTGTGCTATCTTAAGTGTGATTTTGGTTAGGACTTAGGGGCTGATGGATGGAAGGCTATTGCCTCATGTCCTTCATGACTGGTTTCCCTGATTTTGTTTCACTTAAAATCGAGTTTTATTGTGCTATCTTAAGTGTGATTTTGATTGGAACTTGTGGCTTGATGGATGGAAGGCTATTGCCTCACATCCTTCATGACTTCTTTGGTATTTTTCTGAGACTATTTTAACGCTATTTTTATTTATAGATGTGTTAAGAATAGTTTGGTTAAAGTTTGGATAGTTTTGACTTGTTGACATCAAGATATAGGAAAATGGTGTAATATTGTGCTACCTGATTACATGTAGTGGGGAGTTAGTATGTGCTGTGAATTGTGGATTATTTTCAGCATGTTACGAACCTAAACTAGGCTATATACACTATGTATATAGAATGGGTAGTAGACACATATGCTTAGGGGTGGAAAGGATGAAATAACGTCGTTGGGTCGATGCTTACGGGTTGCTGCCCAAAGTTTATTTTTAAATTAGATTGGACTGCCAAGACATGTTTAGTAGTTACTAATGCTTGTTTTATTACCCACACTAATGTAGATCACTGCTTGAGAGAAAAAAAGGTTACTTTGAGTTAATAATGAGGTCATACAACGAGGTATGTAAGGCTACTCAATTTCGCATTACTTGGCATAAATCTAGATTCTTCCTTGGCCCATAAAGGCACTTACCAACTCTGATATAACTATTAACTGTGTCTCCACTATTTCATATGTTCATATGCTCCCATATATAGTCACCTTCAAATCTATATATATACGTGGATACCAAGTTACATGGGTTCTTGTTGCTAAATAAAGTTCACGAGTTGCTTCATCTCATATGCATTTCATTATTTGTGTAACATACTCTTTTCATTGTCATATTATCGTGTATGATTATTTACTTGTCACATACTATATCTACAGTCATATAGCTCCAATATTATGACCACCAAAAGAATCATCTCAAAGGTAATTTAAAGGTAAAGTATATTGCCTATTGATGGGTGGTAACCCGAGGGGTGGGAGAATCACCTAGCCAGGGTTGATCCTATCACGGGGGGTAGCCCAAGGGGTGAAAGGAAAAGTCTAGCTAGGATCGATCCTGATATAGATTTACCACTGATCAGTTGGTCATTTGTATAACATATTGTGCACAGATTATACAGTAAAGGTAAAGTAATAAAAAGAACATAAAGTATATGATCCCACAGTATAACTAAAGGTCCTCTCTTATCCTTACACCACTGCACAGTTTCACTTGAGTTGTTACTTCATATACAGTATTTCCTGCCTTACATATTTAGTATATTTAGACTATCTAAATTAATGTGTGGTCATGTCTCATACTTTAGACACCGTGGCCCCAACGGCCTAGCCATATACATTTTCTTTTTGCTTGTTATTACTATTTACTTTTTTAAAGGCATGTTGAATGTAGAAATCCCTTATAATTTGTATAGAAAGCGCATAGATACAGGTTGGTTCTCCCGAGCCTTATCGACAATGGGTGCCAGTCAGCTTGACAAGACTTTGGGTGTGATAAAAGTGGTATCAGAGTGGGTCATCCTAGGGAGTCTACAAAGCTATGACTATGTAGAGTCTTATTTATCGATGTGTTGTGCACCATATTTATAAGCAGGAGGCTATGTGGCATTTAGGAGTTGTTACTTTCTTTTCATTCTTTAGATTGTGTCATAGAGCTAAGTAAAATAAGTGGATTGGGTCTAGCCCCTAAATTGTTTTGTACAACAAGTATGCTAGAAACCAGGAAAAACAAAGGTGTTCTTAACATGGTTTAAGTTATAGATATTAATCTAACGTTGCTGGATATGATCAATATGGATTTTGTTACCGGGTTGCCCCACTTATTTCAGAAGTCGGAAGGAAGTAGAAGTGGTGGTTGCTATACATAGTTGGGTGAGCCAATGCAATGAGGCTCAAGATGAGTCTCTTTCATAGATATCTCTAACTCCTCCAGCTCCTGATGAACCAGAAAGTAATGCAATTACCCCAGAACCACCTATCAATGCTACCGTGCAGGATCTGAAAAATATAGTACAACTATTGACTCATATAGTTGCTGGCCAAGGTCAAAGATACGAAGGTCCATTTATAAGTGCAGGTGGGGCAAATAGGGCAGCTAGCACGAGGATATGTTACTTACTTAATTTGGACCCTTCATCCTTTACTGGGTCAGATCCTAATGAAGATCCACAAGACTTTATTAGTTAGATTCAACGCACTTTAGATGTTATGCATGTGAGTGGTACAGAAGCTGTCGAGTTAGCAACATATAGGTTGAAGGGTGTGGCTATATTATGGTATGAAGCTTGGAAGTAATCTAGTTGAAGGGTGTGGCTATATTGTGGTATGAAGCTTGGAAGCAATCTAAGGGTATAGATGCACCTCCAACTACTTAGAAGGGGTTCAAAGAGGCTTTTCTTGACCATTACTTGCAATTAGAGATCTGAGAGGCCCATGCAGATCAGTTCTTGAACCTCCACCAAGGAAATATGAGCGTGAAGGAGTATAGCCTTCAATTTAATTCCCTGGCTAGGTATGCTCCTCATGTTGTTACTACTATGGCAGATAGAGTTCATTGATATGTGGATAGATTGGATACGTATCTGGTTAGAGACTGTACCATTGCTTCCTTGAACAAAAATATGGATATAGCATGAATGTAAGCTTTTGCATAGAAACTAGAGGACCAGAGGCAAAGGAGAAGGACACAATAGTTAGAAAGGGCGCAGTCCAAGAGGGCCAGGTCTAAAATTGGAGAATTAGAGGCAAAGGAGAAGGTGTGCAGTCCAAGAGGGCCAGGTCTATAGGTCAGTTTACACCACCCCAAGGTAAGGTTAGGCCTCGATTTTCTAATAGACCGCCTAGGCCATCATCCTCCTGCTCTGCAGCCAGTGCTCCACCACAACTTCAGGGGTCTAAAAGAAATTAGTTTGGTCCAAGAAGTGAAGGCAAGGCGCTCGGACAGCAGGATATTTAGCAGGCCAGCAAATGACCCCTATGTAAACTTGTAAATAATATGGAAGAAGTCATTTAGGTATATGTCGTATTGGGATAGACGCTTGTTATTGGTGTGGTACACTAGGGTATATGATGAGAGATTGCCCGAGGAGACGTATGGGTGATATAGCACAACCTACTGGATCAGCTGTTATATCATCATCGTCAGTTCCTCCAATAGGTAGGGGTCAACAAGCACCTACAGGTCATGGTAGAGGTATTAGAGGGGCAACTAGCTCTAGTGGAGTCTAGAATCGCACTTATGCTCTGGGTAGTCAGTAAAATTTGAAAGCTTCACCCCATGTGGTCACAGATACATTGTCCATCTTTTTATATAATGTATATGCATTAATTGAGCCTAGTTATACACTATCATACATCACTCCATTAGTTGCTGGAGAGCTTAAGAGAACACCCAAATTATTAAACAAGCCTTTTGAAGTGTCCATACCAACCGGTGAATCTATTATGGTTAGAAGGGTTTATTATGACTATGTAGTAACTGTTTGTGACCGTGACACATTGGTTGCCCTTATTGAGCTAGAAATGGTGGAATTTGATATTATAATGGGTATGGATTGGTTAGCTTCTTGCTATGCCACCGTGGATTGCCGAACTAAGATAGTGTACTTTCACTTTCCAAATGAGGCAGTTCTTAAATGGGAAGGCAATATTGAGGTGCCAAAGAGTAAGTTTATCTTTTATTTTAAGGCTAGAAAGATGATATTTAAGGGGTATATATATCACTTAGTTAGAGTGAGGCATATGGAGGCAGAATCACTAACCCTTCAATCAGTTCCAATAGTGAATGCATTTGTTAATGTGTTCCCTGAAGAACTTTTAGGGTTACCTCCAGAATGAGAAGTAGATTTTGGTATTAACTTACTTCCAAGCACTCAACCTATTTCCATCCCTCCATATAGAATGGCCCCGACATAATTGAGTGAATTAAAAGAGTAGTAAAAAGACTTATTGGAGAAGGGTTTTATAAGACCTAGTGTGTCCCCTTAGGGTGCACCAGTGTTATTTGTACATAAAAAAGGATGGCACCTTGAGAATGGTTTTATAAGACTTAGTGTGTCCCCTTGGGGTGCACTAGTGTTATTTGTATGCAAAATGGATGGCACCTTGAGAATGTGTAT
>DF363964.1:13344-27690 GCA_000787875.1 Solanum virginianum | reverse complement strand
GATTATGGGATGAAATAAATGCAGTGAGATGCAAATGATGCTATGCAATGTCAAATAATAGTGATGCATGTCTGTCCTAGTGATACACACCCGTTGCCTTGCATTCCGGGACCCATGGGGGACTCTTAGTCCATGCATATATCGCGGCGTGCGACACGACCCTCGAATCATAGTATCTGTTGGTGGCAAAGACCTCGGCATCATAATATCATCATAAATTCATCGGCAAAGACCTCGGCATCATATCTCAAATGATAAAGACCTCGGTCCTAATATTTTTATTTCTTTTCTTTTTCACTTGCCGAAACCATTTCCCTTCGACTTTGTATTTTTTCTTGGATCATCCAGCAAACACATAACAAATGCACAAAGTCAATGCAAATGGGCATGTTCACACAATAATGAGGAGATGACAAATATTAATATAACTCACAACGACATAGTCTCGATACAAACTCAACAATGTATCTCAAAATAGAATTTTCATCACTTAACCACACTTTTCAACTCAAATACCATAAATGTTGCAATATCCTCAATCTCAATACTGTCACAACCTTAACAACATTCACATCTAAAAATAGGTATCACTTCAATATCAATAATAAATAATAAATAATCACAATTTCACATAGAATAAATCTCCATTATTAATTCACAAGTCAAATATCATTACTAACCTATTTTAATAAATATACTATAAGTAGAATAAGATTATCTAAACTCACTATAAGTAGGATAAGTAATAAATATATAGCTTATCACTTTTACCCATTAATTAATTCAATTATCTAAAATTACTCCTCAATTAAATAAAAAAACTATTGAACAGTCCAAAACGCCCCTTTAAAATTCACAAGATAAATATTTTATAATATACGAAACTCTATATCTCAAAATGACTTAACGGGTCGTTACATTATCCACCACTAAAAATCATGTTCGTCCTCGAACATAGGACAAAGGAAAGTGTCTTATTAGAAGTAACCAATAGCCTGACATACTCTTCTTCAAAGTCGTTATTTGCTTCCAAGTGACCTTATTTCTGAGATTCATTACATCAAAACACATCGGCAGAATCATACTTATGAAGCAACATGAAATTTGTCTTCCAGGAATAATACCAAGTCAGAGGCTAGCCAAGGAACCAAACTTGAATAATAATTGTCAGTTGTAGTATACCAACCATCCAAAACTTCATTGAAGTTCCATTTCCTTAACATAATCCTCCCTGAACTTAAGCTACGCAATTCAATTACTTTGACAATATGTAGACGTAAGACAAATTCCATTAAATCTGACAACTAGTGAATGACACTCCCAAATTTATAAAGCCTCAAATAACACTATCCGAATGTTGGAGCAGTAGATGAATCAAGTATAGTACCCTATTCACGAGCCGTAGCTATTCAATAAAAAAAATTAACACCAACTACATGTAACTCTTTGAAGAGAAAAATACCTCAACATCCACACCGGCACTTGTTCCCTCATGCCAAACTTCAGAAATTCTTGACCACCTAAGAAATTCTATATACCATGAGCACATAACCCCCATTTATCACTAAGTACCAACATAATCCATTATGATAGTTTACATTAACCTCCATGTATGAAGTAGTATCCATCCAATCTAGAGTTATCAATGACACATATGAACGCATAAATCTTTTCTGTAATCCTTCCATGAGTCACCTATCATGATTGAGCAATCCAACATAACATGAACCATTGAATTCTCACATATCACTATTTTTCATTCCAATGCAAACCAAACTTGCTAAAAAGAAGTTGATAGTCTTTCATAGTCCGATGTTAAGTCAACTCACCTCACATTATCACAAAAACTCAAAGCAAAAAAAGTTCATACAATTTACAACTCTGAACCATGGGCCCATCTATGATGTCTAATCTCCTTCATCTTTCTTAACTTGTATCTATCATAAATGTTGTGAGGATGTCTGAATGCTTAACCCATACTCATGGCCCAATCTTAGATGCTCAAATTTTTTAATTCCCAAAGTTTATGTACTCGCTCCTAACCTATTTATTGTTATTATTTCTTAGAAAAACTTACACAACAGATTGTCTTTTACTTTACATCAAATTACTCAAATGAAACTTCGCTTAGTCTTTTCACTATCAAAAGTAATTGAATCCATAATTGAAGCCATGCTCAAAACCCCTTCAAAATGCTTAGTAGCCAACATAACCAATCATCTTATTGCCTGACTAATCCGTACCTTGACAGAATCAACCATTGCAAATACAACGTACCATGAAATTCTGGATCTTGATTCACACTATGCAATTGATTCTTTCTCAATCATGAATAATACACATCGTGAAGATCTTTAGAGATTGCATACCCTACTCTTCACTAATCATTTTCTTATATACTTTGTCGTATCCATTATTTGCAACCCAAGTTATACTAGTTACTAAATCAAACACCATAAAGAAACTCATTCTCAACTCGATCCAACCCCTATAGACTTCTTTCTCATACTTTACCCAACAATTTCTTAACCTCACTGATACAAGTGTAACTATCTTTTCATATATCGAGCCACTACAACTTTCCTTATAACTGATTCCTAGCCCAAACATCCACAGTAACAACCAATTAATTCTCCCCAAATATGATGGTAATGTCGAACTCGACTACCTAAGTAAGTGCAACAACTGATAACTCCTTAGTAACTAGTGTCCGTTCTCAATGATCAACACGTCTGTCCTTGTATATTACTAGTACCACATTAGAAGTCCCACCAGATCCACCACCAGAAGGTCATTTTTGATATTTTCAGTCAAATTACTATTTTTGCTCTTCTTAAAAGTTGCCTTGAGTCATTATTATATCCAACACTAGAATGCATCATATTCTCTAAGAAGTTCCTGCTTGAATAGTTAATACTTTTGTCTCATTGAATGGCTATCACACATACTTGAATTAGTTTCATCTCTTACCAAAACAATATACCTTCTTCGACAGACAAGATGGGTGGCAGAAGTAGTATAACCCATAGTCTATAGCCAAATAGACATGGACACCACTATAGCAGTGGTATTTTAGTCATTCGTGCCACATACCCACTCTGAGAAGACTTAGTAGAGATCTTGATTTCAATGAACACAATGTCATCCTCTGTCTAGACTAATCAACCCTCATTATCAGATGTAACAACCAGAAATCCATAATTATTACACTAATAACATAGTCATTCCTCTAACGATGCTATACTACATTGGCCTTCCCTAGGTGATATAAGATAGTCACATCATAATCCTTTAGAAGCTCAATCCTCAAGTGTCATTCAAGATCCTCTTTGCCATTGGAATGGTCCTAATATATCATCAATGAAAATCAAAAACAAGGAACCCAATTATAGTTGAAATACACCCTTCATTAACTCCCTAATTGTGGCTAGGGCATTGGCTATCCCAACAGATGTCATAAGGAACTCATAGTGGCTAAACCCCGTCCGAACCACTATCTTAGGAATGTCAGAAGCTCTGATATGTAGCTGATGATGTTCGGCTCTCAAATAAATTTTGAAAAATATGGTTGCACCCTGAAGCTGATCAAAAGTCATCCATTATAGGGATGGGGATACTAGTTCTCAACTGTCACTTTGTTCAACTGTATGTAATTAATACACATTCTCATAGAACTTATCATTTCTCTTTTAAACAAAATAGAGCACCCCCCCTGGAGAGACACTTAGGCGTATGAACCCCTAACTCAAGAGATCTTGAAGTTGCTCCCTAAGTTCCTTCAATCCAACCAAACACTTGAGCCTTTCCCGAACCCCTAACTCAAGAGATCTTGAAGTTGCTCCCTAAGTTCCTTCAATCCAACCACGTCATCCAAAACCTTTTCCTGGACATACCTCATCTTATTTCATCTACACCTAAGCCATTTTAAATTAAAGGAAAAATCCAATGCTAACCACATATCCATATCTTAAATTCATTACCTCTAAGCTGGGTCTAATTTCAAACTATGCAACGTATCAAGATGCACAACAACTATATATGATATGAATAGAAAAATAAGAGAAAAATTCCTAACAGTCTCTGTAGCCTCCTAAGGATAAGTAACAGACGTCTCTGCACCGATCCTTAAGACTCTACTCGACAGGGCTTGTACATATGTGAGACCTATGAACATGGGGCTCTAATACTAATTTGTCACGACCTAAAATTTAAGGCGTGATGGTACTCACCTAACCCACCAAGGTGAGTCAACCTAACACTTGATAATTCAAACATAACAATAATTACGAAAGATGAATAGACTAATAGGACAGTTAATCATATGAATACCAACTATAACTATCCCAAGGACTGGTGTCATATGTACAAGCCTCTAAATAAAGAATTTGCGAATAAAATACAGATCTCAAATGTGTAGTTCTCAAATAGAACATAACATAATAATAGATTTCTTGAAGGTCTGCTGAAGATATAAGCAGCTACCTTAAGAATAATCAGGAAGCTCGATCTTGTAATGAGAAAAGTCTAACCAGAGAAATCGAGCTCGCATCCTACAAAAATGTAGCAAGGGTGAATACCAAATACCACGCGGTACCCAGCAAATAGAACTAACTTAAAGTAAAATAATAAAGAACCAAGTAACTCCTTAACACCCAAGCACATATCGCCAGACTATAAACCTGCACTCAGAAAAGTCCCAGCACAATATATATATCATATATAGAAAATTACTAGAGTGTAGACATAATCATCACTTAGCATCAGTCCTCTAAGGGACGTGATGCATATCTGTCCTAGTGATACACACCCGCTGCCTCGCAGTTCGGGACCTATAGGGGACTCTGTCGTGGCGTGCGACACGACCCTCAAATCATAGTATATGTTGCTGGCAATGACCTCGGCATCACAATATCATCATAAATTCATCGGCAAAGATCTCAGCATCACATCATAAATTCACCAACAAAGACTTCGGCATCATATCTCAACTGGTAAAGACCTCGGTCCCAATATTTTCATTTCTTTTCTTTTTCACTAGCCGAAACCATTTCCCTTCGGTTTTGCATTTCTTTTCTTGGATCATCCAGCAAAACATAATAAATGCACAAAGTCAATGCAAATGGGCATGTTCACATAATAATGAGGAGATAAAAAATATTAATACAATTCACAATGACATAGTCTCAATACAAATTCAACGACATTCACATCTAAAAATAGGTATCACTTTGATATCAATAATAAATAATAAATAATCACTATTTCACATAGAATAAATCTCCATCATTAATTCGCAAGTCAAATATCACTATAGGATAATTACCCAATTCAAGATATTTCAATCAAAGCCTACATAAATTCATCTCTACCCCAAAACACTCAATTACATACACATTGGAGCATACGAGGTTCAACATATTTAACAAATGGTTAGAAATACACTTGTCTTAGTCGAATCACGATCAATCAAACACTTGAGCCTTTCCCTTTCGAATAGAATTTGAAGCACCACGATCTTATATGCGCTTGCATCTCACATTCACTTTGCTTTGCGTCTCATATGTGAGGATTGATCTTCTGATAAGCTGGTTGTTTCCAACTTCACTAGACCTTGAGAAACGACTATTAAGGGCTGCATGTGCAGCCCTTTATCTTATATACTTTTCTTAATTAATTATAATTGAAACCCTACTAACCTATTTTAATAAATATACTATAAGTAGAATAAGATTATCTAAACTTACTATAAGTAGGATAAGTAATAAATATATAGCCAACATCTATCCTGCTGCGCCACCTTTAAGTTAGGTGGGGGCACAACGAATTGGCATCGTTGCCACGCCCGTCCTAAACTTGCCATAGTAACGGACATAGTTTATCTATCCCTCTATCACTTGGATCTAATGAGAATTGTCCAATTATTGGGATAAGAGTCGCCAGAACGTGCTGCACGACTATCTTACGCTGGCAAATGCGATTCTGGGGTGACACTCCTCACCCAACTTGGTGCTCAATAATGCTCCCAAGACTATTTTAAGATTCATATTATCCATCACCATCATCTGTCAATGAAATTATTATGAAAAGTATATTTACCTTGTCATCAATTATGTACCCAAAATATCATTTAGACTCAATGCTCAATCTAATCAAAACTCATTAGAATGTCAAATGTTTTCAAAAATAAGGATAATACTCATGTTTCAAAATATAATTTCTGTATACCATCAAAACTCTTTTCCAAATCATTGTTCATGCTCAAAAATTATATTCATGAAAACTCAATAAAATATGCTACCAGAAATCGTCAGTGTTTAACATGCTCCGTATGACTATCAAATCTTAGTTTTCAACATAAAGCATACAAGCAACCACAGTCTTCAATTAGGGTTCATATGAATAAAGATATGAATATATATCCAAACAATAACTCAACTTCAAGAAGATCATATACGCGAAACTCATTAATATTGTAGAAACTTAATTGAAGAATCAATTCAAGATAATACTTCAAGAAAACAAGTGTATAGACTCAAGAAACTTTCAATTCTCATCTAAGACCATCTATGGGACACATGGGAGAATAATCTCATGCTTTTAGTTTAGCCTTACATACCTGGAATGAAGAACTGTTAATCCTCTTCAGGAATTTGACCTCAAAGCTTGATATCCCCAACTTTCTCTTTTTTCTCCCTCAAGATCCCTCGCTTTGAACTAGGAAAAGAATAGGTTTTAAAACCCTTCGTACGAATAAAGGACCTCTTATATACTTTTTAAGACTTAGAATAGGATGGGAATTGACCAAAAGGCCCTTTCTGAATTTAAAGAAAAATTTCACAACTTTTACACTGCTCCGCGACGCACTAGGGTCGCAAACCAGTGTATTTTCTGCAAATTTCTTTCGTACGAAATTTAAACTTTTCATCAAAATTTTGTTTTAAAAAAATATAAGTGTAGGTGCGTGTCCCCAGAGCGTCGCGCCTGGGGTGCGCATCAACACTGTCTAAAAATTAATTAGCAAAAATTATTTTTGACCCGGGTACTCTAAAATCGGGTCGAGGTCATTTTCCCACTCAATTTTCCACGGTGATTGTAAATTTGGTCTCAAATTTCCCATCAAAGCTTTGGAAGACGCATTACGCACATGATTATATTTGAGGAGCGTTTCGGTAATTTTACAGGGTGTGTACATCATCTCCCATTTGGAATCATTCATCCTAGAATGATGAGCAAAGATATATATCAAGGAATGAATAGACTCAGAATTATACTTGACACTCTCATCAATCAATCAAACTTTCGACTCCTCATCACTATCAACAATCCCTATTCGAACTCAAGAATAGACAATCGACTCAAACGTAACTCAGTCAATTCAAATCATTTGAACACCTCGACAACCAGCATTTCGAACTCAAGAAGGAAGCCATTAACTCTAATGAAGAATAGGACCATCGATACATAAGACTCTATGTACAAATCTCAAGCTTAGCACCTGATCTCAATTGTACTCTCTTTCATGGCACTCTACTCCCTCAACTTAAGCCTATAGCTCTTACTCAAATTTACATCTATCCACCTCCTCCTCTTCTATTCAAGCTTACTTCTAAGCCTCAAGGTGTTATTCACGAAATGATTATATTCTTACAAGGCTAATCCTCAATACTCAACTCTAAACTTCAACAGGGGCTTTTATCAAAAGATCACTAGTCCTTTTCACTACCCCTTTATCCTTACTTGAATCCCTCATCACAAAGTCTTCAATAGTCTATCATCAACACTTACGTAATAACAACCATGCATTCAAGCCTATCACTCTAACCACTTCAACTATGTCTTAGACTCTTCAAACCTACTTAGCACTTCTACCTCCACCATTCAGTGGACTCTCACTCAAAGTCACACCCACATATTCTTACCTATCTATTGCATATTATAGAGTTTCATCTCTCTCCCTCTCCCTCTCCCTATCTCTATCCCTACATGACATAAGTTTAACACTAATCCCAATGTCATTATGAGGCACGAATAATATCAAGGATTTGCATATTCAAGTATGTAGAGACTCAAAAGGAACATTAACTCAACAATAGAAACTCAACTCCCTTATCACAATTCAGAAGTACTCATTCTCTCCCATCACCCATAACTCGTCTACTATCCTCAACAATACAGTCTTAATTGTATTACTAAAAGGGCTTGGATAGAGATCATTAGCACGATTTAATTGAGAAACCTTATCTGAGGAAATTCGTAAAGAAGTACAATCTCTCTCATCTGTCAAGACTCATTCAAAGTTCACAAAACTATACGTAGTATAAAGCTCAGGTCACGTCTCATTCAACATAGGAGTGGAAACTCTTGTATTCATAGGATAAGGTCCAGATTAATGAATGACTTCATTACTTTTCATCCTCACAACTAGAGTAACAATCAATAAGTGGTATATAGGACTTAGCCACAGGCATCGCAGCCGCATACCAAACGTAAAGAGAGTATCACCTTAATGGAAGAATAAGGAACGTATAATTATGACAAGAATTGATGTCTCATCTCGATTAACCCATCTCCATCAAACTCAAGGTCTACTTCGGCCTACCACTTCATTATCTCCCCTTAGCTCTCAAGGTCCTCTCTCTAAATTTGGGAATCAAATTCCTCTACTAGGTTGTAAGCACATATCTCTCTTCGGTCAAGGAATCATCACCAACAAGAATATCTTAAACTCTTCTATTATGCTATAGTCGCATATTTATGTAACTAACCGCTTAGACTCTTTTTGACATTATCACTCTTAGCTCCTTTCTTGTCTCTATGGAGACCTCTTTATATTTATTATTTTTATGGCGTACCTAACCACTTCCCACGACTTCTTACAATCTAATCTCTTCTTTGGCCTGCTAACACTCAACTTCTATCCTCTCATAAACCCATCTGTATAAGACTTAGACTATAGAAAACTCCTCATCATCTATCCATAACCCCAATCAACTTAGCTACTCCGGATGACACCGAATGCTGACCTCAACCTACTTCACATTGAACTCGAAGATGGTATCTAGATTCTTAAAGCAGTCATAACTTAGAGATTCACACATCTTCACACAATCATGGATATACATCTCAAGTCTCTTCTTATCTATTGAACTATCCTCGTTTCACTAGTCTTACCTAAGGGGTACTTGTACCCTAACCATGGCATCACTTTTCTTATGAATTAATTTCCATACACTATGGCAAGTCTCTTAGAGACAATATCCAACTAAGACTATCACCCTCATGACACTGTCTCCTCTTTCACACTATTTCTCAAAATTCAAGCTTAGGGTCTAGTACTAACATGTGTTTTTATCATATACCTCTCTAACGTCACACCACTTCATAGCTACTAGGTAAAAATTTAGGGAGCATAAGCCTACTAAAATCTCATAACGAGTATTCAATCAACATATCTCTTCCTCACAACCCAGTACCACTCACCTATTAAGTCATAGCTACTTATCTCACTGAGCTCATAACTTGATGAGTCTCATGAACTCTCACTCGCAATCATAAGCCTAAGTTGGATCTATCATATTAGAACACTCTTTCCCCTTATTTAAATTCTATAGTTCACCCTTAATAGTATGAATACTACATTACATCAATATACACTTCCTTCTAGTTTGGGCACGCTCTAACACATTCTGACACTAACTCTCTCTCTCTCTCTCTCTATATATATATATATATATATATACCTCATCTCATCATGGCAATCATAGGATACTTTCGACTCTTTCATCAAGCTTATGACCATCAACTCATCCCTTCACTAGTTACCTAATGGATACATATCTCTAACCATAAGCCTTAATCGATCACCACTCTCCTTACCCAGTCTCCTCCTCTTCCTCACTATCTTTCTAGCTCAGAGGTAACAACTCTACTTAAGGTTTTTCAAGACCTCAAATCTCACTCTTAGTTGGCAACATTAAAATTCTTGGAAACATAAACTCTTCTATCATGCATAACATCAAAAGCAAGTAAAGATTCAACTTATACCTGTCACAACCTCGCGGAGTATTTCTATGAGCTGGGCAACTATTGCGGCACATAACTGGTCTATAGCCTCACTCGTGCTAAGAGTAGCTTCTCTCTTATTTCCTTTGACTGATGGTGTAGATCTAGCGGATTGGGCTTGGTTAGCCCACTTCGTACAATCCCTGTGAAAGTGACCCTCTTGTCCACACTTGAAGCAGCCGTCGGTGCCCAATCGACATCGTCCCAAATGAAGTTTGCCACACCTTCCACATGGTGGCTTCCTTTTACGACTTTGAGTCATCCTTTCTCGGGATGAAGGATTCCGAATCTTGAAGGGTTGATTTCTCTTTAGCCTCAGATTATATCTACTATTGGACATGGATACAGTCATCGATGGTGGCATATACTTCCAAGGTCTCTACAGACAGGGGAACCTACTCCCCTCCTCACCCTAAGCTTCCTCCATCCCACTTTCCTTGTCCTCTTCTATCCATTGATTTCCCATCAGAGCTTTGGAAGACGCGTTATGTGCACAATTATGTTTTAAGGGCATTTTGGTAATTTTATGGGGTGTTACAATTTTAAACATGTATACTTTGTGTAGCATATTATATTAAATTACATCTTTTTTTAATGTATGTAAACTAAAGTAATACATAAATAGAATATACATTTTAAAAGTATATATTTTTCATTTAACAAAGAATTTTCTATTGAAGAAGACAATTGAAATTCATAACAAATAAAAATAAATATTTCTATAGCTAGTTAAAGTTATAATAATTACTCAGTAACACAGTTAATTAAAATAAATATAAATTTCAGAATTTATAATTGAATATAGCGAATAAAATTACATACAATTCTTCCATGATTAATGAATTCATATAGCGTGTATGTTTTTCTTTAAAGAAAAAAAAGAATATAATTTTAGGAATACAAGATTTGTTACTTCAACAATATTAACTAAGAAACTATTTCAAAAAAAAAATACTCATCTAATTAATTAATAAATTAATAATAATAATAATAATAATAATAATAATAAATAATTAAAAAGAGTTGACAATAATATTTTTTTAGATATATTAAGAAAATTATATATCCAGTAAATTGCGTTTGTTTTATTTATAACATTGATTTGACTTCACTTATTCACAATATTTTACATTTATATAGATAAAAAAATATTAATATATACAATATAAAATCTATAATTAAATACAATAATGTAATTATACTATATTCATTAGTCCAACTACTAAAATTAGAGCATTGTGATTATTGTTTCTCCCCCCACCTCAATGTTGATAATTTTATCACTCATGAAATCTTAAAATTTCATAATAAGATTATTAATTAAGGATTAAAGTATGACTATAATATAAATGCCTGATATTTGTAATTTATTAAATAGAGTTAATACTTATAAACTATATAATATTGTAGTTTTTATAATGTGTTGATTTCTACAATATTCAAAATTTGAATTTTGACAGTCAATATTGAAGTATTTTTAAAAAATTTAAAAATTATTTAAATATGTAGTTTATATTAAATAGAGTTTATATCACTCAATACCTAATTATCACTTATAACATTTAAAAATAGATGTATTTTATGTAGGATATTATATTAAATTAGAATAATTTAAATATGTGTACAACAAAGTAAAACATAATTAGAATATATGCTTTTAAAAATTTGTTTTCATCTAATACAGGGGTTTCGTCCATGGGAGAAAGCAATTAAACTTCACGTTAATAATAGATATAATAAATAATTTCTCTAACTAAAAATTTTACTAATTATTTGGTAATACACAATTTAGTAAAATAAATTATGCATGGATTTTCAAATTTACAATTACTTTTTATCTAAATATAATCGTATGAGCCATGTCAATTTAAAAATTATATATAAATGATAGTTGCCATTAAATATAGATAATATTCATGTAAATAAAATTTAAAAAATATTATTAGTTTGATGCAATAATTTAGTCTATTGTGATACAATAAAGATGAGAAAATCAAATACAATATTCGTGTAAATAAATATTATTAGTTTGATGCAATAATTTAGTCTATTGTGATACAATAAAGATGAGAAAATCAAATACAATATTCGTGTAAATAAATATTATTAGTTTGATGCAATAGTTTAGTCTATTATGATAGAACAAAGATGAAAAAAATCAATCTAATTGTTTATAATATAAATATGATAGTAGTTTTTTAATACATAAAGTAATATTGTAGGGTTGAATAGCTAGAAATTAAATAATTAATTGACTAAAATTTAATGTAACAAAAAATTCTGATATGCTAATAGTTTTTAACACATAAAATAATAATTTAGAGTTGAATAGTTAGAAATTATATAATTAATTGATTAAAATTTAATGTAACAAAAGATTTCGAAATATAAAAGAAGTAGTTTAATGTTTCCAACATAATTTTATTTTTAAATTTATTATATTACATACTTTTATTAACAAAATATTTGATAGTCAAAATTTTTTATTAATTATTTACATAGAATAATCCTAAATCAAAAGTGAATTCTAAATATAAAGTAATTCTAATCCAAAGTGAATCTGGAAACTAAATTATAAAAAATTAAATAATAAATTAAGAAAAATAGTGAAAAGACGATATTGTCTAAAGGAAAAAAGTATTACCTTACTTGAGATATTATTTTACCTGAATAGATGAAACTTGTGAATCGAACGAGATGTTAGTTACAAAATAAGAGAAATTTTTCAATAGCGAAAATTTATTAGACTCAACTAACTAAAATAAGGGCATAATATAATCTGAGTGAAGCAAGTTAAGATAGCATAACAATTAGTATTATTTTCAAGCAAGTTAAGCTAGCATAACAATTAATATTATTTTCTTTCAAATTCAAAAAAGTGAAAAAGAAAGGAAAAAGAATATGAAACAAAGAACGTGAGTGTGTAATATAAGTAAACCTGAAAATCAAATTGAAGTTCGAAAAAAAGTGTAAAATAAGATTCAACACCACTTAGCACAAATCAATGAAGGGGATGAATGTATCAATTAAAGAGAGGAAAAGAAATTGATTGCAATTGTAAAATAAGAAAAGACAAGCCGAATTGTTGATTGTTAATGATTGATAGAATCAAAAGTCGAAATTGAAGTATTTTTATAGAAGTGGAGAAGTCATAAATAAAAAAGGATAGGAAATAATACTTTATCAAAAAGGACAAAACCTTTCATTATATAATTAGGATTCATGATGAAATTAAAAGAATTTTTATTGAAATAGTAGAGTCACAAAGGAAAAAGGAAAAAAAATTGACAAACTAATTAATTATGAAAATATTAAGAGAATAATTAAGGAAATAAAATTATCTTTAATCTAATGAATTCTTTGACAAGAATTTCTCATACCTTTTTTTAAGTCTCTTGGAACGTGTTCTTCTTCTTTCTTTTTTTACTTTTTTTTTTGTGCCTATTTTTGTGGGAGATGGTTTTTCAAAACTTTTTGTTTGTTAATTATATGTGAAGTTTTTTATTTTTCTTTTTTAGATTAAGTCTATTCTAGTTAGAAAAAGATTCTTCATGTATGAATTTAATTATAATAAGAAAATTTTCACTAGTTAATTTTTATTATATTTATTATATTAAATATTAAATATCATTAAAATAATAATATAATAATTAATAATAATGGTGAAAAAATAATTTTGTCTAAAGCGAAGTGTTTTAATGAAGGACAAAAAGTTCAAACAACATTATTAAGGACTTTCACACTTTTAATATATATATATATATATATAATTTGAAAATCATGTATTTTAAATTAAAAAAAAATCATTAGAAGACATTTATAGCTATACCTTAAATAGTATATTAATTTTTTTATATTAAATAAATAAAAAATTGTTATCTCGAAAAATGAACGACCCTTTTCGAAAATCAGATTCGATGCCCAATTGATTTAAGGACGAATCAGATTCCCGAAAATTGAAACGAAAACAGAGTCGCCACCTAATTTTATGGATAATTAGGAAACCATTTAAGACTTAAAATTTTCAAAACCTAACAGAAAAGTTTTAAAAATTTCAGAGAAATAGGTAAGGGTTCAATTTCCACCTTGAGAAGAAACTAATCACTCAAAATGGCAGCTAACATGCGGTCGACCGGCGATTAAATTGTTTGACTAACTTTTGAAAATTATTGACTCAATTTGTAATTATTTGCTCAATTTGAAAACGTTCACTCAATTTGAAAATGTTGACTCAATTTGAAAATATTTGACTTAAGTTGACCTAACTTGAAAATGATGATCGTC
>DF363965.1:1891-44816 GCA_000787875.1 Solanum virginianum | reverse complement strand
AGTCCTAAAAATCATTCAAATTCCAATATGCAAATTTACGGGGTCTAACACCCTCTTTGGACAAAGTCATCTTTTCACTATTTCTTTAATTTACTAAGTATTTACTCTTTTATTTATTTAATTTTAAGATTTACTTTTGAATTATAATTTCTTTATATTCAGAATTCACTCTTAGTATTAAAAACATGAAAGCCATTAAAAATATTGTTTGAACTTTTTGCCCTTCATTAAAAGACTCATTTTTTTAAAAAAAAATAGTCTTTTCACTATTCTTTTAATTTATTAATTATTTACTATTTTATTTAATTAATTTTAAGATTCACTTTTGAATTATAATTTCTTTACATTTAGAATTCACTTTTGATTTAGGACTATTCTTTATAAATAATTATCTAGACTGCAAATGAAAGCAACAATATTATTATCATTTTTTTTAATATTTAAGACTTTGAAATTAATTAAAAATTAAATTATGAAATATTTTAATAATAAAAATATGTAATATAACAAATTTAAAAAAGAAAAAGAGTAATTAAAATTACGTTAGAAACATTAAACTACTCCTATTATATTTAGGAGCCTTTTTTACATTAAAAATTATTTAACTCCAAATTATTACTTTACGGATTCATAAACTATTAACATATCTATATTACAAGTAATTGAATTGATTTTCTCATGTTTGTCGATATATAATAGATTAAACTATTGCATCACATTAATAATATTTATTTAAATTTATTTATATAAATATTATATTTATGTAATGACAATTACTATTTAATACGTGTAAAGCAAGTACAAATATGATTAAAAAAAATGTAAAAATAGGTTGAGAAATTCTAATTGAAGTCAATTGTGTACCTTAGTCTGAATGATTCATATAAAATTAGTGTGGTTTAGGAGTGGGACACTAGATTTAAACTTTAGGAACTTTCTTTACACCCGTTGCTTTGATCCACTTTGTCTTTTTATATATACATTATTTAGGTTTCACTCTGTACGTGACATCATGTTGTAACAAAATAAAAAAATTGATTTTATGTGATGGGGAGTGAATGATTAACTATAAGAAAATGAGTATAAAATCTGGCCATTATGCGACCGTAATCGGGTGAACACCAATAATGTTATTTGTCCAAGTTGAGCAATCCTAGTAGGGGAAACCGACCCGGATCCGGATCCACCATAGCAGTACATCGCGTTATCCGCCGATCGCCGACGAAAAAGGTTCCTTCTTTCTCTCAATCTTTGTCAATTCCTATTTGGAAATGGGATCTACAGAGCTCAAGAGTTGACTTAATGAAGCACAGAACAGTGTGGAAGATTCAGTGATGAGAAGCTTTACTGAATTTTTTCCTGCTTTATACTGTTTTACTCCTCAGTAGCTATCTGTTTATACCTCAATTTGGTTTTGGAAATTACATAAGATAATTTGGTGGCTATTTCTGTTTTTGTCTAATTTTTGAATAAAATAGTGTGATTTTTTGAGCTAATCACTTCATTAAGATGCTTCACATGTTAGTTTGGCAATAGAATGGCCTGGCTTGCCTTTTGTTGCTTTGCAATGATTAAATGGCTTATCTTTCAACTCTTTTTTTCTTCTCTTATTATTTTTTTTGACTTTTTAGTTAGTAAAGCTTCCAATATTGACTACTGCTGAGGTTTGTTTCTGGAATCTGAACTTCTTGTGTTAATAATTTCTTGAATTTGTGGAGTTTTTTCAAGTTGAAAACTATTGGTTTGAACTTTTAAGTTTTTAGAATATTGGTTTTAAAGTTGTTCTGAATGATGTTTCTTCAAAGCTTCAACTTCCATTCACAAAAGAAGAAAACTTCCGGTTTGCAGATCTTCAACTCCCAAAAAAGAATTTCTTTAGGGACTATAGGCCCGTTGAGCCATCGATAGTACAGTAACTCCAATGTTTGACAAAATGTAGGCTTATTTACTATTTTGGACAATGAATCTTGGATTTTTAGTGAAATATTACTTGAACTTCGTGAAATATTCAAATAGTCATTGAAGGTGTAATTCAAATCTCCTTTTTTTTTTTTTTCCAACTTCAACTCAAACATAGCCCAAACCCCTGTACGACAATTCAAATGCAATTTCAACTTCCACAAACTCATTCCCGCTTCAACTTTGAATAAATTTTTCCATCTTCAGCTGTAATTGTTGTCCAGCAAGAGATATGATCATTTTGATGTTGCTGACTTTTTAATCTTATTTCCTTGCATCAATCTGAGCCAGCCTATTTTTCCCATTTTGTCTGTTATTAATGTTTTGGTTGGTCCAATTAAAGTCTATAATGGAGAAAGTTTTATAAAAAATGGCAGATAGATGCATCGAGTCGATATTGATCATGAGCGAGACACCATGGAGCAACCGCCTTCCCCTGCTGCAGAACAAAGCCAACTTGAGAGGAGAAAAGGGACATTGGCTTCCAAGGTGGGAAATGTTCTCCTCACACTTTCACTAGGCTTACATATTAAATGTCTTTTGATATTTTATGTGTACAAGTATGTGCCTCCACTCTCTTATGAAAGTCTATAAACTTTTACAAGATTATACATGTGAAAACGCATTGAGCCTACTGTTGAAGATAGTTAATTATATTCTAAGCTGCAGCTAAATTTCTTTTGAACTAATTTTTTGTCTTTAGGATAATAAAAAATGAAACTGCATGAAATGGAGGCTTCTAAGAGATTTGGATTAAAAAGAGGCTAGTATGCCTGAAATGCAATTTATAGTATGCTTGCTTCAATGAACATTAAGCTGCCACTTTGACTAATTCCTTGTAATTAAGAAATAATTAGGTTAATGTTTGTAGGTTGCATTTAGGTTCTATACTATGCTAAAGACCTATGTTGTTAAAAAAATGATGGGTGGGTGTTTGATTCTCCAAATATAGCTTATTTTTTAAAAATCTGACACAAGTGCGGCATTACTTTTGGAGAGTCGACACTGATGTGGATTTCGTGTGGATGGAAACTGAAATAAATAGCACCTAAATCTTAACTTTGAAGAGTCAAAATATGCTACTCAATCTTTACTGGGTGGAATAAAATCTTCCATGTTTACCTTTTCCTTTTGAATGTCCCGCATATTTTCAGCTTCTATTTTGGCTTGAATCATCTTGAACTTAAAGTGCGTTTTTATTATTGGAACTTGCAGTCCTGACACATCTCTGTTTTGATAGTTAGTTAAGGAAGAAGAAAGGAAGAAATATTCTTTTCCACCACCTCTTAACATTGAAGAGTCAAACATGCTAAGATTCAATCTGTACTGGGTGAAATAAAATCCTAGATGCTTACCTTTTCCTTCTGATTGTCTGCATATTTTCAGCTTGTATTTTGACTTGAACTCCTCTTGAACTTGAAGTGCTTTAGTATAATTTGAATTTGCAGTCCTGACACATCTCTATTTTGATAATTAGATAAGGAAGAAGAAAGGAAGAAAAATTCTCTTCCACCACTGCATAAAATCTGTTAATTGAACATAATTAAGGTTTGAAACACCTTTTACTGAAAGATTCACAGGTTTCCCAATGCTATGAAATATTTTCCGCATGGTCTTTCTGCCTTTAGTTTCTTCTCTTCCTTCTCAATGCAAGTAGTACATTTCCTATCAGTTTTTATCGTGTGTCAACTGAAGAACCCTTGATTTCTATAGGAAACTTTGAAATCTTCACAGCAAAAGACAGCTCCCCTAACTTGCATGTTTGAACTTACACACTTGCTCCTCCTCCTCCCTCTCTCTTTCCCAGTTTCAATGCATTCATACCATAGATTACATGTTTGGTCTTCTATCAGTCTGTCCCTTCTTCTGTCATCATGCATCTCTACCAAAAAAAAAAAAAAGTTACTAGCCTCAGTTCAATTTGTGCCTTTTTATACAAAAGCTTCAGAAATATGACAAAACACACGCAAGCAACACGAGTCAGCAAGCTCAACTTGCACCATTGCCTTCACCAGACACGATCAGTTGGCATTGATCTTTATAAGTGCCTTAGTCATAAAGATGAAGCTTCAGCAGTGGACCATCATTTATTCTTTTTGGTCTTAGGTGTCCCTTACAATGATAATTTAAAATAACCTACATTGAGAAAAATTGGAATCGACACACTATATGGAAAATGAAGTTGAGAAAGGAAGCCTTAAAATTGAAAATCTTTCCCCCAACTGAACATTGCCTTGTATTCCTTCTGCAGAATTTTCCAGCCATGAGATTTCTATTAGATCAACTGGTAAAATATACCATATGCTAAAAGACGTTTCTAGTGTTTGCATCTGTTATAGTTTGCCTCTATATCCCCATGGAACGTATATATTCTTGACTTAGATTCCCTTGGGGGGAAGTGAGTCTGTTGGGAGGGAGTTCCATTGGATCTGTGATTTTCTCGAACTGTTGATTGTGTAGGAGACAAGCTCATGCCTTGGATATTTTAATTTGCAGTTTATGCTGGTGAATATTTCCAGTAATCTTCTATTGGCTTACCAAAGTCTGGGGGTAGTGTATGGAGATCTGAGCACTTCTCCGCTTTACGTCTATAGGAGTATCTTTGTCGGAAAGTTGCAAAATTATCAGACCTCAGAAGCAATATTTGGTGCATTTTCTCTGATCTTCTGGACAATAACGCTCATTCCTTTGCTCAAATATGTATTTATTGTATTAAGTGCAGATGATAATGGTGAAGGTATGTTTAAAGGGACTCTAAATTGATCAATACTTATGGAACAATCCTAATATCTGATGATGTTTGGCCAAATATCTTAGGTGGTACATTCGCTCTTTACTCTCTGCTGTGCAGACATGCAAAATTTAGTCTGCTTCCCAACCAACAGGCAGCAGATGAGGAGTTATCTGCTTACAAATATGGCTTTTCTGGGCAGTCGATATCATGTTTACCATTGAAGAGATTTCTCGAGAAGCATAAGAAGTCACGTACAATACTGCTTGTCGTTGTATTATTAGGTGCTTGTATGGTCATAGGAGATGGTGTTCTGACTCCTGCAATGTCAGGTAGACAATACTAACAATAGATGCCCCCTTATGTGCTATTTAGCAGATTGCCTTTTGAATTTGCAAACCAGAAGTTTGTTCTAAAGTTGCTTCTGTCAAATGTTTGATAGTAGGCGTTCAACTTATATAATATAATAAGTGGCACCTTATAGTGCATATGGTGCCATCAGATATTCTATCCAAAAAAAAAAAAATAAAGTTATCCCACAAAGTGGATGCTTGAAGTTATAGAACTCGCAGTAGAATTTAATATATTATCTTTTAACTATGAAATACTTTACTTTGGCAGTTATATCATCAATGTCAGGGATCCAGGAAGCTACTGAACACCTATCCCATGGTAGGTATACTTTGATATATACCCCTTTGGAAAAATTGATGAGACTTTTTAAAGTAGTCAACATCTTACTTAATTCTGGGGCATTGACCATTCATGCATCTTTTCTTGTAGGTGGTGTACTTATTCTCTCGTGCATAATATTGGTTGGCCTGTTTGCCTTGCAGCATTCCGGAACCCACAGGGTTGGATTCTTGTTTGCTCCTATAGTGACTATTTGGTTGATATCTATTTTTCTCATTGGGCTGTATAATACTATATTTTGGAATCCCAAAATTGTGTCTGCTCTTTCTCCATATTATATCATCAAGTTCTTTAAGGAAACTGGGAAAGATGGTTGGGTTTCCCTCGGAGGTGTCCTCCTGTCAATTGCAGGTATGATACACGTATATTGATTCTAATTTGGTAATTCCTTATTCATGCCTCATAGTAGCATTTTCATGGAACCTCTTACTATTTGATGAAGGAGAATAAAAATCTCCTAGAATTAGAATCCGGTTTGTAATTCATATTTCTACCATCAGGTACTGAAGCTATGTTTGCAGATCTTGGTCATTTCACTGCCACGTCAATGAGGGTAAGCCCAAGCATTTTGCAGCAACAAACACATCAAATTATCCTTCAAGGAAACTGTTGTGTTCTAATTCTCTATTAGCCTTGCTTTTTTTTTTTTCTTTCTAGAAGTTCCTGAATGCAAGAATAGCTATTTGGGTTATGGAGCAATAGATAGTAACTTGTTTTATATGCATCTGTACAGTGGGTTGTAAGTTATGACAAGGGCATTTTAGGCCCAATAGGTGGATGAAGGGCATTTTTGTACCATTTTCAATAGTTTGAGGTGCATTTTAGGCCCTTTTACAGTTTTTCCTTGCCAATGAGCCTCTTCTGAAGAGGTAACTCGAAACAATTGATATTTTGCTTTATCATTGAAAAATTTCAATTTCTTTGGCCATATATTCGTCATTTATGTTATAATTATTAGTCTTTGACTAAGCATATATTTTTGTTTTTTTTTCCTCCCTTTGCACCTTTTTATAGCCCACACCTTTTTTTGCACTTAAAGCTCCAACAGACCTTAGAGGGTTTTTGCAATTTTTGCCTTCGATGACACTGTTTTACAACTATTGAGACTCTGATTTTGTTTTATTTAAGCATATAAAAAGTGAAACAACATTATTAAAGAAATTTCACAATCCATCTGAATTAGCTTTGAAGAATACTGAGTCTAAGATTTGGAAATTATATTAATTATCGAAAATAAATCCATAGTGAGTGAAAACATACAGAGCAACATGGATATTGGAGCAAAATGGTTCTTATTCCACAGAACGAGTAAACTGTCCTAGTGGTTGGCAGATTATATTGCCTGTTTCTTTCAATATCTTTTGAGTACTTGGATCCGAGGAACTCATGTTGACTCTAATTTATTTTCCTTATGCAGATTGCATTTCCATTTTTTGTATACCCTTGCTTGGTGGTACAGTACATGGGTCAGGCTGCCTTTCTGTCCAAAAACATTGATTCAATTCCAAATAGTTTCTATAATTCAGTACCCGGTTAGTTCTCTTTTCTGTTATTAGTCTGATTATTCTCAAGATTTTGATAAATTTAAATTCAATCCTGCTAAATTGCTGCACGTTGCTTCTCTTACAGACAGTGTATATTGGCCTGTCTTTGTTATTGCCACCCTTTCAGCCATTGTTGGCAGTCAGGCTGTAATCACTGCTACATTCTCCATTGTGAAGCAATGTAATGCACTAGGTTGCTTCCCACGAGTCAAGATTGTCCACACGTCAAAGCATATTAAAGGACAGATCTATGTCCCAGAAATAAATTGGATCCTAATGATTTTGACTCTTGCTGTGGCTGTTGGATTTCAGGACACCACTTTAATTGGAAATGCATATGGTAAGCCTACTAGTCTTTTGAGTTTTGACAATCTAGATTCTAATACTTCAGATTCCATTGTATGACTCTGCTTTCTTACATTTCATTCCCATAGAAAGTAGGGTAAACCCCATTATATGATCTCCACAACTATCCTTATTGTATCACCTTCAAAAGTAATTGAATTATTCTTATGCATCTGTCACATCTGTGTAGTATTATATTTATTAGTATGCAGATGTAGAAATGGACTCTGACAAATCCAACATTAAGCTGTCCATTGTGCCTGAGCTCAAATGTTCATGAGTAATCTATTTGCCAAATATTTCTGTTTTCATGATTGTGTAGTTGTTTCCTCAAACATGCTGCCTGCCCTCTCCTTGTGCCTTTTGCCATGGGATGAGCCTTTTTAACCCCGACGAAAGCAAAAACATATGAAATTGAGATGATGAATGGGTGTGCACGTGAAGGAAACATAATTTCATGATATATTAGCAAAAGAGAGCATACCAACCACCTATGTTGCTCAGACTATTTGAAGCCTACAGCTGTGTGTCGGATCCTCCTAAAGTAGTGCATTTTTGGAGGATCTGACCCGGTTGTAACAAAACAACATTGAACTCCAACATAAAAGGTTTTTGGGGTTCAAGTCATAAGGGGGGAATAAAATGGCAAAGCAACTTTTTTGGCTCCTAATTTTATGTTTGGAGGTTGGGGATGGGAGGGTTGCTATATCCCCAATAAAAAGGACACATTGCTGAAGTACAAGAGGGCATCACTGATTTTCCTTCTGCATTACTGCAGATTTTGTGAATAATTCATGTTGCTGTTTATGTTCAAGCTTTCTTTTCATTCAGTTTCAGAATTCTCCATTTGATACTCTCTTATGAATTTATTTTTCTTTCAGGTCTAGCTTGCATGACAGTTATGTTTATCACGACATTTCTCATGGCGCTTGTCATAATCTTTGTCTGGCAAAAAAGTGTAGTTCTTGCAACTTCCTTTCTCCTTTTATTCTCGGTCATCGAAGGCGTCTACCTGTCTTCTGCATTCATTAAGATTCCACAAGGAGGATGGGTCTCCCTTGTGCTTTCTTTTGTCTTCTTGACTATCATGTTTGTCTGGCACTATGGGACTCGCAAGAAGTACAACTTTGATCTGCACAGCAAAGTTCCATTGAAATGGCTCCTTGGCTTGGGCCCCAGCCTTGGTATTGTTCGTGTGCCAGGGATAGGGCTGATATACTCTGAATTAGCAACAGGAGTTCCATCCATCTTCTCTCACTTTGTTACAAATCTCCCTGCATTTCACAATGTGATGGTGTTTGTATGCGTCAAATCTGTTCCAGTACCATTTGTCTCACCTGAGGAGCGCTTCCTCATTGGTCGCATTTGCCCAAGACCCTATCGCATGTACCGTTGTATTGTCAGATATGGTTACAAGGACATACAGCGAGATGATGGGAACTTTGAGGACCTTCTCATCCAGAGTATAGCAGAGTTCATCCAAATGGAAGCTGTAGAACCACAACTGTCAAGCTCAGAAAGTCCATCATTTGATGGAAGGATGGCAGTTATAAGCACAAGAAGTGTGCAGTCAGGCTCAACACTATTAGTCTCAGAGGAGGATTTTGGTATAAGTAACTCCATTCAAAGCAGCAAATCTTTAACCCTCCAGAGTCTAAGATCTGCTTGTGATGATGAGAACCCACAGATGAGGAGGCGCCGAGTAAGGTTTCGCTTGCCAGAAAATCCAGGCATGGATCCAGCTGTTAGGGATGAGCTTTCAGATCTAATTGAGGCAAAAGAGGCAGGGGTTGCATATATAATGGGGCACTCTTATGTGAAGGCGAGAAGATCGTCTTCTTTCATGAAGAAGCTTGTTATTGACATTGGTTATTCATTTCTGCGCAAGAACTGTAGGGGTCCTGGTGTGGCACTTAATATTCCTCACATTAGTCTCATTGAAGTTGGCATGATATACTCTGTCTAGACTATAGTGGGAGGGTGATTGGCCATGGACCAGTTTTTCTTTTTCTTTTTTAAATATTTATCACACATCTACAGTTGTTTCGTGCGATAGCCTTATGGCTAATAATGTGATGACATATGTTGGGGAATGCCATTTAGGTGTTTCCCGTTCAGTACATGTAGATGTAGTAGTTGTATGTACATAGCATGACTAGTTTCGATGTAGTAAATGATGTGTAAAATATTATAGAAAGATTTGAACAAATAACTTTTACCTGAAAGAATAAAGCACATGTCTAATTAGATAATGTCAACTTAGATAAGCATGAAAATTGAAGAATAGGACTTATTTTATGAGTTGATAGGGACATTTGAATCATCCTAATATCATATCATATTAAAACTAGTAAATTGGTTGAGCTTTATGCTGTTGAAGTTGAAAAATTATTTATTTAAATATGTATGTTATAGATCCTTCTTAGTAATATAAAACTTCAATATAGATGACATCTTAATTGAAAAAAAATAATATATAAGAGAAAATACACATGAACAAATTGAAATAGAAAAATAAATTCAAAGAAACAAAACATATAATTTTTCTTGATTGCAAACAAAGATGTCAAACATGTATCTAAGAAATATCATTCAAAGAACTAAAAGAGTAATAAAGAAGTAATGTTGGCTACCATTGTTATTTTCATCACTTCTAAGATAAATGTAAGATATGTGTATATTTTTTATTTTTTCAAAAGTTCATTGTTGTAGGACTATATTATTATTATTATTATATCATATAGGGTTAAAGACATTCAAAACGGAAGGAAAAAAAACAAAGACAAATATCGCCTATTACTCTAATAATTAATGGTTAGAGAGGTCAAGCAGCAAACAAAATCATAAGATAACTGCATCAGAATTAAATTAATTATAAACTACAGAGCAATATGATAGAATGTTGACAACATCTAACTAATTAAGTGTAAATGGAAGCGAATTAGTTAGTTAAGTCATGGTTTACTCTAAGATTCCTTTTTAGAAAATGGAGGACAGCTGTCACTACTCATCAAAATATCTTGTGTATATATATGATCATCATGTACAGATTAATAGATGAATATGACAATTTCAATTTCTACTACTCTTCCTCTTACTTTGTGATTCATGCTCCCATTAATGGAGCTTCTCAACATGGTATCAACGTTGGTGGAAATCCTGTCCATCTGATAAGAGATCGGGATTTAGGAGGAGTTTTTTCTTTCTTTGAAGGCTACTAGTAATTCTCAGAAAACTGTTCGATAGATAGTTCATGGCCACTCCAGTAGAAAGTACTGATACAGAGGGAATTCAACATCCAAACATGAATTCATCTCAAATTGAACAAATCTGCAATAGAAACAACAGCTTAACTATTAGATCAGTAACATAAACTTGTCACTTTAAATAGTTATAATGGCATGGGATTGATGTTTTATTAAATGATTTTTTTTGAAGATAGGGAGGATCTGAAAGTTACTCATTGTGGAGTAAATTCTTGAAACTTGTTTTACTTAGGAAAAACAAGTTAGGATTTCTGTTAGAAACCTGTAGAAAGGACATGTATCCTCTTTCCATGCATGATCTGTAGGAAAGGTGTAATGCTATAGTTCTAGGTTGGGTTATGAATACTATATCTAAAGGCATGATCAGTACTGTCATGTATGGATCTGATGCGCACACAGTATGTGAAGATCTTCGTTAAAAATTTGATAAAGTAAATGTATCTAGAGCATTTTATCTTCATAAAGAGATAGTTACATTGTCACAAGGAACCATGTCTATTTCCAATTATTTCTCTCGTTTGAGAGAACTTTAGGATGAATTTGAAACTTTAATGCCTCCTCCTTCATGTGCCTGTCCAGAATCCAAACAGTATGCAAAACACTTTCGATTTTAAAAGGTATGGCAATTTCTAATGGGCCTAAATGAGTCCTATGCTTATGCTAAAAGCCAAGTTTTGATGACTATCCATGTTCCAAATGTTAATCAAGCTTATGCTATGATAATCAATGTTGAGAGTCAAAGGATGAATGGAACTAGTAGCAGTTCTATTGAAGCACAATCTGAAACGGCTCTTATGAGCAATAAAATGTCTAATGGTCAGTACTTTGGTAAGTGAGGGTATCAGTCAGCTAATTTTCATATTGGTAATAGCAGCAACAACTCAGGTGTTGGAGGAAGTAACAACTACAACTCTGATAATGGTAACAATGATGGATACAGACAAAGGAATACTTGTGGTGGTAGAAGTTCTCGTGGTTATGGTTTACTGTGAATCCACTACAAAGGTTACACAAACGAAACTTACTACAAACTACATGGCTATCCTAAAAACAGAGGAAGAGCATCTAGTTCTCATGCTAACAATGCTATTGCTGGAAGAAATCAGTCTAATGATGCAAGGAGTTATGATACTTCTATACTTCCTAATGCTCTACCAACCAACTCTTCTATAATAGACACACAAGGAGTATCTTTGTTTACACCAGAGCAGTATGATCAGATTCTACAGCTACTAAGCAAACGTAAGGGAGTAGACACTGCTTCCAATGTTATTACTGCAAATGCAAAAAGACATTGGACATCCAGAAGTATAAGTGGATTGACTTGGCATTTGGATTAGTTGGAGAAGAGATTGAGGTATGTAAAACATTTTGTTCTATGGCATGACTTAGTTACAAATAGCTAATGTTATAAGTTCGAAAGACCCCTCTTCCTTTGCAATTCGGGCTTAAACATGTCCTATGTTCGTTCTTGGTATTCTTAAAAAAATTAGTCCTATTTTTAACTCTTATGCATTTAAAGTCCATAAGTTGTAAAAGTATGGAAAGTTTGATATGTTTAAAAAAAATATATTTTCTAACACTTTGAAAAGCGTAAATACCTGTTGTTTTGGCACAAAGCCCGAATTGCCTTAAAACTATTCTGAAACATTTCATAGTGGTTTGTATGATCTAGACCAAGTATGCTCCTCCTAAGCCAGGCTAGTTCGGGTTTCCATTGGCCGTGGGACTCGCGACATCTCTTTTCTGAAATCTTGACAATTTTAAAAGAATTTAGAATAAAGGACACTTTATTTTCGAACATGAATATCTTACTAATCTTTTGGGATTTTTGATAATGATTTTTGTGCATATGATTCTCACGACTCTATTCGTGCCTACTATGACATCGTTTACTGATTTTCGGGCTGGTTGTTATCGTGCGTATTATAATATATGTATATATATTCTGATATTTGCTGGGTACGACGGGTCGGCTCGGTCCAAGGGTCGGCGCCGCTTAGATTGGTGATGTGGTGAGATTGGACCTTCGGTTTGGTGGTATCATGGCATATTTGCTATATGATTTGTGAGTATAGGGACGCCTGACTTACTTATCCTATGTCTGATATGTGATGGAGATGTNCTACAAACTACATGGCTATCCTAAAAAGAGAGGAGGAGCATCTAGTTCTCACGCTAACAATGCTATTGATGGAAGAAATCAGTCTAGTGTTGCAAGGAGTTATGATACTTCTATACTTCCTAATGCTCTACCAACCAACTCTTCTATAATAGACACACAAGGAGTATCTTTGTTTACACCAGAGCAGTACAATCAAATTCTTTAACTACTGAGCAAACGCAAGGGAGTAGACACTGCTTCCAATGTTGCTACTGCAAATGCAACAGGTATTATTACAACACTTATGTCTGATGTGGTTAATTCACATTGGATTGTTGATACAAGTACTTCTAATCACATGGTTCACAGCCTAGGTTTAATGATAAACATCTTGGTGATAAACAATACTTAAATGTGAATTTTCCCATAGGAAGTCAGGTACTATAAGTCGTATAGGTGAATCAGCGGTTCTTAAGAACAAACTACTTAAGAAGGTCTTGTTTATACCAGACTTCAAGTACGACTTCCTTTCTGTTTCACAACTGATAAAACAGTTGTAGTGCGCTGTGTTATTTTTTCCTGATTTTTGCATCTTTTAGGAAATCTTCAGTAGGAGGGTCCTGGGGATTGGTAGAGAAGATCAACGACTATATCTATTAGAGACTAAGCTTAGAGACATAAAGAGAAATAATCTTGAAGGCAATCATACAGTAGCTGCTCTTAGCAACTCTTCTGATGTTACTAATTCTACCATCAGTTTTGTTTGTTTGAATTCATCTTTTTGCAATAATGCATGCTCTCTAAGTAGTTTGTGGCATATGAGACTTGGACATGCTCCTCTTAAGGTTCTAACCAGCATAGACAGTTTACATTCTATGGACTTGAAGAATCATAATTATACTGTATGTCCTATTGCTAAACAAACTATTCTACCATTTCCTACTAGTGTTATCACTTATACTTCTGCTTTTGATTTAGTGCATGGTGATATGTGGGGACCTTATAGAGTCCCAAATTATGATTGCAAAAGGTTCTTCTTAACTCTAGTAGATGACATGACCAGATATACTTGGATCTTTCTATTACATACTAAATCTGATTCTATTCTCATTTTGAGAGATTTTTTGTGTATGGTAAAAACACAATTTGAAAAAGGTGTTAAATGTCTTAGAGCAGAGAATGGTACTGAGTTTTTCAACACTCAAGTGGATTGATTGTTGAAAGAACTTGGATCACACATCAAAGCTGATGTGTATACTCTTTTCAACAAAATGAAGTTGATTGAGAGGAAACACAAATCAATTTTGTATATAGCCAGAGCATTGAGATTCAAAGCTTCAGTTCCTCTAAGATTTTGGGGCTTCTGTGCTCCACAACAGTGTATCTTCAAAACAAACTACCAACTATGCTACTAAAAGGAAAATCCCCCTTTGAAAAGTTGTTTGGTAAGCCTTTATCTTTTGAACATCTCAGAGTGTTTGGTTCATTATGCTATGCCACTGACATACTATTCCTAGAGTTACTCCTACTGTCCACCTAACATACTATTCCTCCCAAAAAGGCTATATCCTATATGATCTAAGCTCTAAATCCTTCTTTGTCAACAAAGACACTGTGTTCAAAGAGGAGGTGTTCCCTTTCTGAGATCTCAAGTCCTCTCCTGATCCTATTTTCCTGTGATTACATTATTTCATGATTCACTTCCAACTATCCCTATATCTCCTTCAGTTACCTCCACTTCTACTGCTATAGTACCACTTATTTCACCTAATTCCTCCTTTTCTATCCTAAATATATCTTAGCCTACATCTAATTCTCCCCTCAGAAGGTCCACCAGAAACTTGAAATCTCCTGTTTGGTTAGATGATTATGTTACTCCAGTCACTAAAACTCAATGCCTGTACCCCATTTCTCAATATGTTTCTTACGCTCCTTCCTATAGAGCTTTTCTGCCTGCCTACTCTGCTATAGTTGAGCCTCACTTCTATAAAGAAGTTTGTCAGGATCCTCTTTGGGTAGAGGCTATGAAATCTGAGATTGTTACTCTTGAAGATAATTATACCTAGTCTATAGTTCCTCTACCTGCTAATAAGGTTCCTATGGATGCAAACGGGTGTTTAGGGTAAAGTATAAAGCCTCAGGAGAGGTTGGAAGGTACGAGGCAAGGCTAGTCGCTAAGGGTTATAGTCAGCAGAAAGGGTTAGATTACTCTAAAACATTTTCTCTAGTGGCCAAGATGGTCACTGTGAGATTAGTTGTTGCTCTAGCTGCTTCTCTTGGATGGTATTTGTTTCAAATGGATGTTCACAATATTTTTCTATATGGTTATCTTATTGAGAAAGTGTACATGCAGATACTAGAAGGCTTTGCAAACCAGGGGGAGAAACACATGGTTTGCAAACTTCATAAGTCCTTATATAGACTAAAGCAAGCACCAAGGCAGTGGAACTTGAAGCTAACTAAAGCATTAGTTAATATGGGATTCATACAATCTCATTATGATTACACCTTGTTTATAAAAAAGGTAAGTGCTGATATTCAAGTTATCCTGGTTTATGTTGATGATCTCTTGATTACTGGAAGTGATCCAAATCTTATACAAGAAGTCAGGAGAGACTTGCAACATAGATTCAAAATGAAAGACCTTGGAGAGTTGAAGTATTTTCTTGGAATTGAATTCTCCAGGATTGTTGATGGTATACTCATGAAATTAGAGGAAGTATTCACTTGGACTTGTGTCAAAGTTAGGACTAACATGATGTAAGCTAGTATCCACTCCATTAGAGTTTAATCATAAGATGACATCTACTGAACTTGATGAACATGTTGGCTGAAACAACAAGGATAAAGACAGACCACTTGATGATCATGGAATATATCAAAGATTGATAGGAAGTGTAACGCCCCTTAATTTCTTTCTACCTGATCTAGGTAAGTATGTGCAGAGGATTTCTGAGAAAAAGTCTGAGAAAACTGCAGAAGTAGTCTACGAGAGCCTCTATGACTTGTAGAGGGGTTTACAAGTTGTAGAGAGGGGTCCCATAGCAAATTTCAGTGATTTGAGCTACAGGACACTTCAGGATACGAGAAGGATTTACGACTCGTAAAGTATGATACGACTCGTAAGAGAAGGCTTCCTACAAATTTCCAATGACTCAGACTTTTGGACTTCTAGTCTGCGAGGGGCAGTTTACGACTGGTAGAAGGGTCTACGAGTCGTAAATGGGATTTTGTAGACCCTGTCAGCAGTTTTTACTAAGGGATATTTCTGTCCTTTTCGACTCTTTTTAATTAAAACCCTAGATATTTTAGACTTGAATAAAGTCCTAAAATAAACCCTAGGGGCATTCATTCCCCATTCTTCACACTTTAGTTTTCTTGAGAGCAAAAGGAGAGGAGGAAGAGCTAGGGTTTGCAATTCAAGTGCAAGGATTGGTTGAGCTTCAATTGTTTCTTCAATTTCCAGGTATGTAAGGCGTACCAAAGTGTGAAATTCCTTTCTTCACATGCCTCTTCTTCATTATCTTGACTCAAGAGTTGAGATTTGAGAAATTCCATTATGTTAATACTCTATGCTTGCATTTATCATGAGGTCTTATTTCACTACATGAGATAATTGTTATATTGCATGAGTTTTGATATGAGTTTACATATGTATTTCATACTTGCTAGCATAAACCCTGAATTGCATGATTTATGAAATTCCATGTATATTAATGATATTGAGATTGAGGTTGAGTATATGAGATGAGAAGCTTGAGTATGATTGAGCATGAGAAACATGTTGCATTGAGTCACATATATTTCTACATATGAATATCTTGCTTGCATTACATAACGAGTCAAATTGAGTGAGTTCAAATGACCATATTGAGTTGAGTCAAGTTTGATTTCTTGCATTAATTCATTGAGATAATAAGAAACTGAGTTGAGTTGAGGATTGATTTTTGAGTTGACTGATTGAGCATTGACCTTTAAGTTGATTGACTAAGTACGGAGGACCGAGTTGACTGATGACTTGAGCATGATTTAGTCTTGGAAAGAGTATTGAGCACCGAACGAGGAGCGAGTACACTTCTACTTTAATCCACAAAACTATGTTGCCAGCGTAGGATAGTCATTACAGCTAGTCTGATGACTCTTGTCCCGCAAGTGGACATTTACCTCGGATCCATAAGAGAGTTGATTACACTTTTTCGTGGAAAGTTAAGGGCGGGCATGATAACAATGCTGATTCATTGTGCATCACCTAATTAAATGTGGTGGGATGAGGATGTTTGTTAAGAGAAATTTCCAAGCAACATTGATTGAGAATAAGGATTTAAATGAGTGTTTTCTATTCAGCTTACTTTTAAAAGCATTATTTACTCTAAACTTGCATAAACTATTTTGAGCATAAGTTGTTGAGTCGAGGTGAGTGACTCGAGCTTTACTTTTCTTAAGTTATTCTACATACCAGTATATTCCATGTACTGACGTCCATTTGGGTCTACATCATTTTATGATACAGATACAGGTGACAGAGTGCTTCAGCACGTGCACGTTAAAGTCTAGATCTGTACATCTCCAAGTTGGTGAGCTCTTCATGCAGTCCAGAGAGGCCCCTTTTATGTTCTTCCTTCTATTGAGTACTTCCATTTCTTAATTTTAGGTATCCATGGCCTGTCATTACACCATCTAAATTGATGAGTAGAGGCTTCAAGACCTTGAGTAAAGAGTATTGAGTAATGATATATCAAACTTATTTTCATTTATAAACCATGATACGATTGAGTCATGCATTTTATTTTCCTGCTTGCATATGATGTCTTTACATTTTGAGTTCTTTCTTCCACTATCGAGTTGATGTAAAGATGAGGCCAAGTGGTTCACTCGGGGGCTAGTAATAGTTTCTGGGTTCCGGCCACACCAAGGGTACCCTCCTAGGGCGTGACAAACTAGTATCAGAGCACAGAGTTCAAGAGTCCTAGGGAGTCTATGAAGATGTGGGGAGGTCAATTGTTGCTCCCTCTCTCGAGATTGCAATCCCTATCGAGTCGGGAAGGAATGAGTAATGGGTCGGGGAATCGGGCATCGGCCCTCTTGGATCCGATAGTTGAATAATTGAAAAATGGCAAGATGCTGGCCCAGATGGAGCTGGGACTTTCTTAGCTTGTCAAACTTTCTCGCCATTCATTTGATGAGAAATAAAAAGGAATATCGAAAATTTGAGTGGCTGAAGCTGAAGCAGCTACTTTTGAAGTAAGAGAAAGAAAAGGTTCTTTATGTAGCATTCAGACCGAATGACTCTATGAAATTAGGTCGATACTTCCACATATTATGGCGAAAAGAAAGATCGATTCTTTGGGATCCTTCGTTTCTTCAAACGGAACGAAAAGAGATAGAATCAGGCCGAAGATGACTTTTCAAACCCGATCGATTCTTTGGGATCCTTCCTTTCTTCAAACGGAACGAAAAGAGATAGAATCAGGCCAATTTTTAGGTGACACCATGTGAGGTGCATTTTAGGTTCAACTAGCGCCGGTGCGAGGCCTTCAGATAGTTACCGCTTTGCACGGACGGTCCCCGTACGCCTGGCCTGCCGGCCCGCAGAACTGTTACCCTTTCTTGTGATCTGAGTTCGTGCGATAGAGTTAAAAACTCTATAAATTTCTTTTTTAATTCGTGCATAAACAATTGAAGATCATGCCTCCTAGATGCACTGCAACCTAGAGGAAGCCTCAACCAGCATTGCTGAGAACCCTACTTTAGAGGTGCCTCCTCAAATGGAAATAAGAGGCTGAGGTCGACCGCCCAGGACTACCGGTGTTCCTATGACACCTACTGCTCCACCTGCTCCTACTTCAGAGGTCGATTTTGAGGACCATTGCTATGCTCACCCAGTTAGTAGCTGCCCAGAGTGGGAACCAGGGCTCACAAACCCCTAGTTCAAGCTCTCATGAGCCAACGACTTCCTCCAGACTGAGAGACTTTCTAAGGATGAACCCATCTATCTACACTGGGTCTAAGGTTGAGGAAGACCCTCAAAACTTTATTGATGAGATGTGGAAGGTGCTAAAGACTATGCATGCGATTGAGACTGAGGGAGTAGAGCTTGCAACCTATTAACTTAAGGGTGTGGCTAATGTATAGTACAATCAATAGAAGGAAAGTCGCTAGTTTGTGCAGGCAAGTGAAGAGAGAGTGCAAGGCAACATTACTATTCCCAGGCATAGATGTCTCCAGAATGATAGTCTATGCCAAGCAAACTGAGAAAGACAAGAATAAAGATAAAGAGGAACATTTGAGTAAGAAGGCCAGATCAGCAGGGCCTGAGCCTAGGTAGAGCAAGCAGAGCAAGGGAGATAAGTCCTATTTCTAAAAGAGGTCCTTTGGCTATGCACCATCTTCAGCTACTGCACCAAACCTGAGCCACAGGTCCCAAGGTTAGCTGAACTTTAGTGCACTGGGTGCACAATCTCAAGCTAGTGTGACACTTGTCTCTAAAGAGAATCCACCTTGTGGAAACAGGTTGTATTTGGGAGAATGTAGAGATGGAGGGAATGCTTGGTACAAGTGTGGCCAATCGGGTCATTTTCAGAGGGCATGTCCGATGTAAGGCAATAAGGCCTAGTCTTTACCATAACACCAATAGTGAGGGGTAATCAGAGAGGTGTTGTATCAAGGGAAGGCGGTGGGACAAATCATTTGTATGCGATGGAAAACCTACAGGATTAGGAGGTTGCACCAAATGTTGTGATAGGTATGCTTCTAGTCTTTACTTTTCCTTGCTATGCTTTACTAGATCCGACTGCAACTTGCTCTTTTGTGACGCCATATGTGATAAGTAGATTTGAGGTTCTTCCTGAGTGTTTGCATGAGCCATTTTTTATTTGTACTCATGTTGGTGAGTTCATTCGAGCTGAGAGGATCTATAGAGATTGTGTGGTGTCCATCTATCATGGAGATACTCTTGTTGATTTGATTGAGTTGGAGATGGTTGATTTTAATGTGATCTTTGGTATGGATTGGCTTCACGCCTGCTATGCCTTCGTTAATTGCCGAAATCAGACAGTCAAATTTCAGTTTCCAAGTGAGCCTGTTATTGAGTGTAAAGGAGATTTTGTTGCACCGAAGGGTAAGTTTATTTCTTATCTTAAAGCCTCAAAACGAATCTCTAAGGGATGTATCTACCACCTTGTGTGAGTTATGTCTGATGAAGTTGAGCCCCTTCTCTTGAGTCTGTCCCTATTGTGAGTAAGTTTCCTGATATGCTCCTTGAGGATCTGCTAGAGTTCCTCCTGATATGGGGATCGACTTTGGAATTGATGTTCTTCCTGACACCCAACCTATTTCTATTCTGCCATATAGAATAGCTCCTGCAGAGTTGAAAGAGTTGAAGGAGCAATTGAAAGATTTGTTAGAGAAAGGATTCATAAGGCCGGGTGTCTCTCCATGGGGTGCTCTGGTCTTATTTATGCAAAAAAAGGATGGTTCCCTGAGGATTTGTATTGATTACCGTCAATTGAATAAGGTGACTATTAAGAATAAGTATCCCCTTATGAGGATTGATGATTTATTTGACCAACTTCAGGGTGCTACTGTTTCCTCTAAGATATACCTCAGATCAAGCTATCATCAATTGAAAGTGAGAGAATGTGACATCCCAAAGATGACTTTTCAAACCCGATATGGTCATTTTGAGTTCTTGGTAATGTCTTTTGGGTTGACTAATGCACCCGCAACCTTTATGGATCTAATAAATAGAATATTCAGATAGTATCTTGATATGTTCATGATTTTATTTATTGATGATATTTGGTGTATTAGAGAGATGAGGAGGAGCATGCCAATCATCTCAGGATCATTTTGCCGACGTTCAAAGAGAATGAGTTATATGCAAAGTTTTCTAATTGTGAATTTTGGCTCAAATCGGTGGCTTTCTTAGGTCATGTGATTTCTAGAGATGGAATTCAAGTGGACATCCAAAAGATTGAGATGGTCAAGAACTGGCCAAGACCAACTTTGCCGACTTATATAAGAAGCTTTTTGGGATTGACTGGCTACTACTAGAGATTTGTTGAAGAATTTTCATCCATATCCGTGCCGTTAACCAAATTGACTCAAAAGAAGGTTAAGTTTCAATGTTCTGATAAGTGTGAGAAAAGCTTCCAAGAGTTGAATATGAGGTTAACTACCACACCGGTGTTGAACTTTCCTCATGGAACTAATGGATTTGTTATTTACTGTGATGCTTCGAGGGTAGGATTGGGATATGTGTTGATGTAGAAGGTAAAGGTTGTTTCCTATGCTTCTAGACAGCTTAAAGTGCATGAGAAGAACAATCCCACTCACGATTTGGAGTTGGTAGCAATGGTGTTTTCTCTCAAGCTTTCATCCCTTGTGTCCTCCTTTCATTCTCCTTGTGATAGATGATAAAGTTCTAAAGTCCAAGTGAGGATTGATGTGATTTGTTGATTGCTTTACTTGCTAAGTTCCTTGATCTGTTGATTGCATGGATATTTACAGACCACAAGAGCCTGCAATATGTCTTCACCTAGAAAGAGCTTAACTTGAGGTAGAGGAGATAACTTTAGTTGCTCAATGACTACAACATGAACATCCTCTACCACCCAGGTAAAGCCAATGTGGTTACTGATGCTCTTAGCAGATTGTCCATGGGGAGCACCACCCATGTAGAGCAAAAGAAAAGGGAGTTACCCAAAGAGGTTAATAGACTGGCCTGATAGGGAGTTCAACTAGATGAGTCAGGCGAATGAGGAGTTTATGTGCATAATGGGTCTGCATCATCTCTAGTAGTGGATGTGAAGGAGAAACAAGACCAAGATCCTATTTTATTACAGTTGAAGGAGAATGTGCATAAGCAGAAAGTGATGATTTCGCCAAAGGGGGAGATGGAGTATTGAGATATCAAGGTAGATTGTGTGTTCCAAATATGGATGGGGTTCGAGAGAGGATCATGGCAGAGGCCCATAGCTCCAGATATTCCATTCAACTAGGGTCTACTAAAATGTATCATGACTTGAGGGAAGCTTTCTGGTGGGGCGGAATGAAGAGAGATATTGCTGAGTTCGTTTCCAAGTGCCCAAATTGTCAACAAGTTAAAGTTGAGCACCAAAGGCCATGTGGAGTGGCTTAGAGCTTTGATATTCTAAAGTGGAAATAGGAGATGATCAATAGGGACTTCATCATCAGTTTACCAAGGTCCCGCAGACATCATGATTCGATTTGGGTGATAGTTGACATGATGACTAAGTCAACCACTTCTTAGCAGTCAAGATAATTGACACTGTAGAGGATTATGCCCAACTCTATACAAGGGATATTATTAGATTGCACGGGGTCCCTTTTTCCATAATCTTAAATAAAGTAGCCCAATTCACTGCCCAGTTTTGGAGATCTTTTCAGAAGGGTTTGGGTACGAAGGTGCTCATTAACACAACTTTCCACCCACAGACAGATGGCCAGGCAGTGTGCACTATTCAGACGTTAGAAGATATGCTGAGAGCCTGTGCCATTAAGTTTAAAGGTAAGTAGGATGACCACTTTCCTTTGATTGAATTTTCCTACAACAATAATTTTTATTCAAGTATTCAGATGGCCCCATATGAGGCACTCTTTGGGAGAAGGTGTAGGTCGTCGATTGGATGGTTTGAGGTAGGTGAAGCAGAGTTGATTAGACCAGACTTAGTTCATCAAGATATGAAGAAGGTGAAGATCATTTCAGAAAGGTTGCAGAAGGCACAGAGCCGACAGAAATCCTACACCGGTGTTAGAAGAAGAAACTTGGAGTTTGAGGTCAATGATTGGGTATATTTGAAAGTGTCACCCATGAAGGGTGTAATGAGATTTGAAAAGAAAGGGAAGTTAAGTCTGAGTTACATTGGCCCTTATCAGATTATAAAGAGAGTGGGCAATGTGGCTTATATGTTAGAGCTACCATCAGAGTTAGAGACCATCCACCCAGTTTTCCACATTTTTATGCTCAAGAAGTGTTTGGGAAATCTACAACAGGTTGTGTCCGTTGAGAGTATTGGAGTGAAAGATAGCCTGAGGTATGAAGAGATCCCCGTCCAAATCCTTGATCGTCAGGTCCCCAAGTTGAGAAACAAAGAGATTGCGTCTGTCAAAGTATTATGGAGGAACCAACATGTAGAAGAAGCTACTTGGGAGATGGAGGAGGACATGAAGGCTAAATATCCTCATTTATTCCTACCTCCTGATGATGAAAAATTTGATGGTAGTATTTCCCTCTAAATTCTTGAATTTTCATCCCTTGTGTCCTCCTTTCATTCTCCTTGTGATAGATGATAAAGTTCTAAAGTCCAAGTGAGGATTGATGTGATTTGTTGATTGCTTTACTTGCTAAGTTCCTTGATCTGTTGATTGCATGGATGAGATGAGAGCTTGTTGATTGTTAGAGTCCATATAGAGATTCGTGCCTTAACCTGATTCATATGCTTCTTTTCATTCGAGGATGAATGGTCCCAAATAAGAGATAATGTAACGCCCTTTAATTTCTTTCTCTACCTGATCTGAGTAAGTATGTGTAGAGGATATTTGAAAAAGTCTGAGAAAACCTACAGAAGCAATCTACGAAAGCCTTTACGAGGGATTCACGAGTTGTAGAGAGGGGTCCCGTAGCAAATTCCAGTGATTTGAGTTGCAGGATACTTCAGGTGACGAGAAGGTCTTACGGCTTATAAGTATGATACAACTCGTAAAATAGTGTTTTGTACAAATTTCCAGTGACTCAAACTTTTGGACTTTTAGTCTGCGAGGGGTACTTTAAGACTCGTAGGAGGGTCTACGAGTCGTAAATGGGGTTTCGTAGACCCTATCGGTAATTTTTAATGAGGGGTATTTCTATCCTTTTTGACTCTTTTAATTAAAACCCTAGACATTTTAGACTTGAATAAAGTCCTAAATAAACCTTAGGGGCATTCATTCCCCATTCTTCACACTTTAGTTATCTTGAGAGCAAGAGGAGAGGAAGAAGAGCTAGGGTTTGTATTCAAGTGCAAGGATTGTTTGAGCTTCAATTGTTTCTTCAATTTCTAGGTACGTAAGGCTTACCAAAGTGTGAAATTTCTTTCTTCACATATCTCTTCTTCATTATCTTGAGTCAAGATTAAGAAGAGTTGAGATTTGAGAAATTTCATTATGTTATTACACTATCCTTGCATTCATCATGAAGTCTTATTGCACTACATGAGATAATTGTTATATTGCATGAGTATTGATATGAGTTTACACATATATTTCTTACTTGCTAGCATGAACCCTAAATTGCATGATTTATGAAACTCCATGTATATTAATGAGATTGAGATTGAGGTTGAGTATATGAGATGAGAAGCTTGAGTATGATTGAGCATGAAAAGTATGTTGCATTGAGTCATATATATATTGCTACATATGAATATCTTGCTTGTATTACATAATGAGTCAAATTGAGTGAGTTCAAATGACCGTATTGAGTTGAGTCAAGTTTGATTTCTTGCATTAATTGATTGAGATAATGAGAAACTGAGTTGAGTTGAGGATTGAGTTTTGAGTTGACTGATTTAGCATTGACCTTTGAGTTGATTGTCTAAGTACTGAGGACCGAGTTGATTGATGACTTGAGCATGATTTAGTCTTAGGAGGAGTATTGAGCACCGAGCGGGGAGCAAGTACTCTTCTACTTTAACCCACAAAACTACGTTATCAGCGTAGGATAGTCGTTACAACTAGTCTGACGACTCTTGTCCCACAAGTGGACATTTTACCTCGGATCCATGAGAGAGTTGATTGCCCTTTTCTATGGAAAGTTAAGGGCGGGTGTGGCAACGATGCTGATTCATTATGCATCACCTAATTAAAGGTGGCGGGATGAGGATATCGGTTAAGAGAAATTTCTAAGCAACATTGATTGTATCAAAGGTGTTGCAAGCCTTGGGATGAGGTTTTAAATGAGTGTATTCCTATTGAGCTTACTTTTGAAAGCATTATTTACTCTAAGCTTATATAAACTGTTTTGAGCATGAGTTGTTGAGGGGATGTGCTTCCTTCTGTTAAGTACTTCATTTTCTTGATTTTGGCGTCCATAGAATGTCATGATACTATCTAAATTGATGAGTAGAGGCTTCATAGACTTTGAGTAAAGAGTATTGAGTAATGATGTATCAAACTTATTTTCATTTATAATCATGATATGACTGAGTCATTCATTTTATTTTCTCACTTGCATATGATGTCTTTACATTTCGAGTTCTTTCTTTCGCTGTCGAGTTGATATGACGATGAGGCCAAGTGGTTCACTTGGGGGCTAGCAATAGTCTCTCGGTGCCAGCTGCGGTATAGGTACCCTCCCGGGGCGTGACAGGAAGACTACTATACTTTAGTATGACTAGGCCTGATATAACCTTTGTAGTTCAAGTACTTAATCAGTCTATGACCTCACCAAAACAGTCTCTCTTGGAAGCAGCACTTAGAGTAGTAAGATACATCAAAGGTGTTGCAAGCCTTGGGATGTTTATGCCCAACAAAAGTGGTTCAGAACTGGTGGCACATTGTGATTCAAACTGGGGAGCTTGTGTGGAGTCCAGAAAGTCAGTCACTAGTTATGTAGTGAAGCTGGGGAATGCAATAATATCCTGAAAATCTAAAAAACAAAGCACTGTATTAAGAAGTTCTGCAAACGTGGAGTTCAGGAGTATGGCTACCACAGTAGCTGAGATTGTCTATCTCAAAGGATTATTTAAGGAGTTAGGAATAAATGTAAAGATGCCAGTAAGATTGTTTTGTGATAGCAAAGCTGTTATCCAATAGCAACACATCCCATCTTTCATGAAAGAACTAAGCACTTTGACATAGATTATCACTTTGTGAAAGAAAAGATCATAAAAGGGCTCATACAGACACAACACATAGGAACTAAAGAGTAACAAGCTGATCTACTTACAAAAGGGTTGTGTATACCTCAACACGAAGCACTTATTGACAAGCTTGGAATGAAAAATATATTTTTCAATTCTCAGCTTGAGGGGGAGTGTTGAGGACATATAACTGATTAAGTGTAAATATAAGCAAATTAGTTAGTTAGTTAAGTAGGTAGTTAGTTAAAGATTCCTTTTTAGAAAGGGGATGACGATTGTCACTACTCATCAAAATATCTTGTGTATATATATGATCATCATGTACAAATTAATAGATGAATGTGACAATTTCCATTTCTGCTACTCTTCATTTTACTTTCTGATTTAGGCTCCCATTAATGGAGCTTCTCAATAGAATACTAAATAATCATGTTGTATTATGATTTAAAACATGCCTGAAAAAATCCAGAAAAATGATGGAAAATACCATATTAAATAGTAGCCAAAAAAATACATTGGAAAAGGTCCAAAAAGAAAGTAACAAAAGATTTTCCAAATATATTTGCAGTATTGCAGAAGTAAAAGAACAAATTCTTACAGACGAAGCAATTACGTAAGAATCCTTCAATAGAACTCTGAGAAAGATGATGAAATCAGTTTTAGCAAAATCAGAAATTAAAAAGAGAGTTAAGAATCAATTACCTTATTTTGTGTAGAGTGTTGCCTTTTATTTATTGTTTACTGCGATTCTGTAAAGAAGTTAACTGAGTTTGTTCCACTCTGGTTCCAATAATAATAGCTATGACTTATGAATTTGAATCTTGAAAGGTGGAGGAGCAAAATTATTCATGGCTAAATGAAATAAAAAGGCCAATATGCTATGTTGCATCTGTTAGTTTCAAAACTTGATCTCTAAGTATGCAAAAAAAAAGTGAGGAAGAAATATGAGAAATTAGTCAATTTGTGGTAAAAGAAGTTGACTAATTGTCTTGATATAAGTGATATTCTAGGAAGAGTGCAATGACATACAAATTGTTTGCACCTAACACAAAAGAATTTGAAAATTATACTAAGTTTTATTAATATGCAAACAGGAGGACGATATGTCTGGTCCTTTTAACAAATTTCATCAACGATTTCGTAGTAGTTGTAACACTTCTACTTTTTTATTGATGTGTACTATCAGATATAACATAGCCTGCAAGGAATTTGCGCTAAAAGTATACAAAGAACTGAGGGATAAAAAGAGAAGTTTGATTTTAAATCCCTTGCTGTAATTTACAACAGAATTAAAAATAAATTCATCATAAATGGCAAAAAAAATTGCAACAGTTACATAAATCACTATGACTGCAGTCAATGATGAAGCTTCATGAAATAGGAGGAAAAAAACTTTGATGGACGAATGAAAAATAATCAAAAGAGAACCCAAACGTAACAAAACAATCAAAAGAGAAGCCAAACCTAATAAGAAGATTAATGTATTTGAATTTGACTCCTTTATAATGGGGAAAACATACAGAGAATAGCGGCAAAAATTTAAAATATAATTCTAAAGTACCAAATGTTATGAAATCTTCAATTGTAATAGCGTTATGACTTGTGGACTGAGAAAGAATGGTGTAGAAATAATAAAGCCCCATTATTGCAATTGAAGTCCATTAATTTGTTTATTCTTTTTTCTTTTGGTGCCTTGAAATTTAATGACATTGCTTTTGATTTGAAATGATTCAGGAAATGTTAAAAGTCATGACTTTTAGTTAAGAAGGCAAAAGACACAATTAGGGGCATCAGATTGTGACTTTTAAGAGAAGCAATGTTTCACTTTTACCATAATAGATAGGGGAAAAGAAAAAGATAAATAAGAATCCTTATGTGTGAGGATGCCACATAGGTATATATATATATATATATATTACTCTATTATATAAGCCAACAAGGGTGGGACTATCACAACATTAAATAATTGTACACAATGCTATTTCAAAGTGTATTTTGCCATGAAAAATTTAGTTGTTTGTATAGAAAGCATTCGGTGGTTATACTGAAGAAAACCTAAAATTTAGTTTATAGCTAAAAAATTACCACGCTGTCTCTATAATGTGTTGGTTGGCTATCACGCAGATGGAAGGCTTGACCTTCACCGGTTGGCCACCATTGCTATACACTCAAAGTGGAATAAGCAGCTCTTTTATCACTTCTTTAGATTGGAAAAATTTACAGCTTCATCTCTTCAACCCTGAAGTTGGAACTTGTTTTGTTCTTTCACAGTGGTATAGTGTTTTTCCTTCTTCATCTTTTTTTTACTGAATTTCGGGCAGTCTATTGTTATGTTCATTTGAACAATTTATACGGCTAAAATACGTGCAAACATCTGCTCACTATTGTTTGTTGGCTTTTTTGGGCTGCCATATTCCTTAGTTTCTATCGCATGTATAGACTATTATTGCAGTGACTCTATTAAATATTTTCAGGTCTTTTCCTTTGTTTGGTTCAATAATTTATATGGCTAAAATATGTTTGATTATACGTTCAATATGGTTCATTTGGAAATTTTGGGCTGTCACTTTTAATTTGTTAGTTTCTATTGCATCTAAATACTATTGTTGTATTGCCTCGGCATTGTACACGCTTCCAAGTCCTCTACAACTATCTTTTTCCCAACATGATCATGGACAAAAAGATAGAGAATTGCATAGATAGGAGGATCCTATCCCAATGGGTGTAGGATATACTTCGACATAAGGTTAAATACCCTATGCTTCGATTTCTTCTTCTTTTAGTAATTTGGACACCACAGAACAAGTATCAAGTCTCATGTGCAAAATGTTGCGTAGGGTTTCACCATATGCCTTCTTTAAATATAGCATAACCTGCTGAACCTCCAAAATGTAGGTAAATGCACTTACAACCATTGAAAGCAAGCTCTAAGTTTTTATTTGATTTGTACATGCAGGGCTGCTTTTGAAATGTTAAAATAGGAAAAATCATATTTTCAACTTCAAAAATCTACTATTTTTTCTGGCCTAGTGACACGACCTGCCTTAATTCTGCCCCAAAACTGTGCAATTCCGCCCTAAAATAGTGCAGAAATGTGTCTTCCATGGTCAAGAGGGCTCCGGAACACTCTAGAAGCATGTAGAGGATTGAGGAAGAGGCTGGAGCGCCCCAGAAGCTTCTAGAGGCTTGTAGGTGCGGGAAGAGAAGACCTTCCCATGTAAATATCTTAGATATTTTTGTAGGGAGGATTTAGATGCTTAATCTTAGTCGTAGGATAGAATTAATCCTAGTCGTCCATTTTAGAGGAGGAGTAGTATAAATAGCCCTCCTAGGCATTCATTTAGGCATCAAGCAAGAGTTGTAAATCTCAAGCATTGTAAAGCTCTCTCTAAAGCAATATAAATCTTCTTTTCCTACAAAGCTCTCTTGTCTTTCCATTTCCGACGTTCCCTTAGACAATCATAGGCAACATGGCTTGCTAGTGTTTGCAAAGTTGGGCAGTTTAGTCGGCAAACTGACTAGTGCCGTACGACAAGCTTAGCGCGAGTTCTAAGGTCATAACAAAGTGGTATTAGAGCAGACTAAGGGATCACCAAGCGTTAAAATAGCAAGCGACGGAGAGGTTTATGCTGCTAGCACTGTCGAAGTCATGGCAACCACTGCTGGAGTTCCGACGGTCGTTACTAGGAGACGCAAGGGCAAAAAGAACACCAAGAAGGCAGAGAAGGTGCCAACCGATCCTGCACCAAGCGATGCTGTCCCCCTTCCACCCACCAAAGTCAGTGATAAAGAGCAAGAGGAGTTGATAATAGACGTCACCCCGGGGATGGAATGGGTCGCCAGAGTTTAGCACAACATGAGGTACACTTCCTCGATCATATTATCAGCCAGGGCCAGCTTTGTATGGATAATGCCAAAGTGCGAGCCATCATGGAACAGGAAACACCCACCAAGGTAATAGAGTTGAGATCGTTCCATGGAGATCGATGGAAAATTCAAGACCTTAAAGGAGTTCACCCTTGAGGAGAATGATAACATCCGAAAGGATGTTGATGACCAGCGGGCAACACAGGAAGAAGCACTTGCTTCCTTAGAGAGCAAGGTCGAGGCCTTGGAAGGAAAGTTCATGGGCATACTAGAAGCCATGAGTGCCAAGGTAAAGGAGCTTGAGGAGGCCATCCAGCAAGGAAAGTATGTAACCGTAGCCGTAGAACGAGAGGTCAGGATCAAGGCTCCCAAGCCGCCTACCTTTAAAGGCGTCTATGACGCCCAGGAGGTGGAAAACTTCTTGTGGCATTTGGAGAATTACTTCAAGTGCAACAAGGTGACCAGCGACGACACGAAGATCAACACGACCATCATATACTTGACCGAGATGGCGATGCTGTGGTGGAAAAGAAAGGATGCCGAAGTAGGGAGAGGACTTTGCATGATCAGCACGTGGGAACAATTCAAAGTAGAGTTCAAGAAGGCTTTCTACCCTAACAATGTCGTCCATGAAGCCAAGAGGAGGCTTAGGGGGTTGAAGCAAATGGGCAGTATGAAGGCCTATATAAAGGACTTCACAACTCTCACGCTTCAAATCCCCAAGCTCATGGATGAAGACATGCTGTTCTACTTCACTGATGGACTACAGAGTTGGGCCAGGACCGAGCTGGAGTGACGACAAGTTTCCACCTTCGACGAGGCCATCACACAAGCAGAAGCCCTGACGGACTTCAAGCAAGACACAAGCAAGGCTAAGGAGACGAAGACTAGCCATGCCAAGGGTGGGGGAGATCGCAATAGGGGCAAGGAAGCCTACCCACCTAGGAAGTCAGGACGTTAGGCATACGCCAAAAAGGAGGGCCAGCTGCCTAAGGAGAGAGGCTGCTATATATGCGGAGGTCCTCATGGGTACGCAAGGTGTCCTCAGATGAAGAACCTTGGAGCCGTCCTACGAGATTACAGGAAGAAGGAGGCACAAGATCAAGGCCAGAGTTCAGACACCATGCACGTAGGAATGATCGGGGTCTGTGCCGCTACAGCCAAGACAGCCGATGAGCAAGAGGCTTACCCCACACAGTATTTGGACATAACCCTAAACGGGAAGCCGGTGCGCTCTATGGTGGATACTATAGACAGCCGGTAAGCAGGAGGCTTACCCAACACATTATGTGGACCTGACCCTGAACGAGAAGCCGGTGCGCGCCATGGTGGATACGGGAGCCGAAGCCAACATCATGACCAAATCTGCAGCGGCAAGATTGGGGCTAAGCTATAGTCTGAGCAGCATGCGTCTTAAAATAGTTAATGCCCCATCGACACTAGTATGTGGAGTTGCACATGGCATCGACGTCACCCTAGGCAGATGGCGAGGTAAGACTAGATTTGCTGTCGCCCATTTAGACATCTTCGATGTTATACTTGGCCAAGAGTTCTTCCGCCAATGCCACACCATGATCGACCCCTACCTTCAAAGGATGCTCGTGATGGAGAAGGAAGGGTCCTGCATGGTGCCTTTGGTCGAGATGCCCAAGGTGGAAGGATTATCCCATCTATCGGCCATGCAATTGATAAAGGGCCTTAAGAAGGGGGAACCAACCTATCTGGCCAATGTCGTAAGTTTAAGTAAAACCGATGGTATCCCAGAACCCTTGCCATCCTTCATCAAGAAGGTGGTCGACGAAAATAAAGACATCATGCCCGAGCAGTTGCCGAGCCACTTGCCTCCAAGGCGGGAGGTCCACCATAGGATTGAGCTGGAGCCAGGTACCCGACCACCCGCTTATCCACTATACCACATGGCACCACCCGAGTTAGAGGAGCTTAGGAAGTAGTTGAAGGAGCTCCTTGAAGCTGGCCATATCCGACTATCTAAAGCACCATATGGAGCCCTGATACTATTTCAAAAGAAGAAAGATGGATCATTGCGCCTTTGCATTGACTATCGGGCGCTGAACAAAGTAACCGTGAAGAACAAATATCCGATCTCGCTCATAACCGACCTATTCGACAAACTTGGACAAGCTAAATACTTCTCCAAGATGGATCTCAGGAAAGGCTACTACTAGGTACGCATAGCAGAGGGGGATGAACCGAAAATAACGTACGTCACCCGGTACGGATCGTATGAATGGTTGGTAATGCCTTTCGGGTTAACCAACACACCCGCTACTTTTTGTACCCTCATGAATAATATATTTCATCCCTACCTGGACGACTTTGTGGTAGTATACCTAGATGATATTGTCATATATAGGTACACCTTGGAGGAGCACGTGGAGCATCTGCGAAAAGTCTTCCAAGTCTTACGGGAAAATCAGCTTTATGTGAAGCCGGAGAAGTGTGAGTTTGCACAACATGAGGTACACTTCCTCGATCATATTATCAGCCAGGGCCAGCTTTGTATGGATAATGCCAAAGTGCGAGCCATCATGGAACAGGAAACACCCACCAAGGTAATAGAGTTGAGATCGTTCCATGGGCTCACAAATTACTATCGGAGATTTATCAGTAGATACTCTGCAAGAGCCGCTCCACTCACCGAGCTACTGAAGAAGAATAAGCAGTGGGTTTGGAGCGAGACATGTCAAGAGGCATTTGAAGGCCTCAAAGCTGCCATATCAGAGGAGCCAGTTCTTGCACCACCTGACTTCTCCAAGACCTTTGAAGTACATACGGATGCATTGGACTTTGCCATCGAAGGTGTACAGATGCAAGACAAGCACCCCATAGCATTCGAAAGTTGTAAGCTAAACGAGACAGAGTGGCGGTACACTGTGCAGGAGAAAGAGATGACCGCCATCATCCACTACCTGAAAATTTGGAGACATTACTTGCTGGGCTCAAGGTTCGTAGTCCAGACCAATAACGTCGCCGCTAACTATTTCCATTTGCAGAAGAAACTCACTCCCAAGCAAGCTCGGTGGCAAGACTTTCTAGCAGAATTTGACTATAAACTAATATACAAGCTAGGCAAAGGCAACGTAGTGGCTGATGCCTTGAGCAGGAAGGCAGAACTAGCGGCCATCACAATAGCCCATTGTGACATTCGAGAAGCCATAAAAGAAGGATTGTCACATTATCCAGAGGCAAAGAGGCTCATGGAGTTAGCATCGCAAGGCCAAACGCGACGCTTATGGATTGAAGATGGTCTCCTGCTCACCATCGCCAGAAGAGTCTATGTGCCCAAATACGACAATATAAAGAGACAAATCATGAAAGAAAGCCACAATACGCTATAGGCCGGACATCCAAGGCAGCGACGTACGTGAGCTTTAATCGAGGAAATCTATTATTGGCCAAAAATGCAGGGCGATATTGAATGCTATGTGCAGACCAGTCTTATTTGCCAACAAGACAAAATAGAACAACGCTATCCCAGAGGACTTTTGAAGACACTCCCCATGGCCGAACGATCATGGGAGAGCATAACTATGGACTTCATCACAAGGTTACCAAAGTCCGAAGGATATGGCACCATAATGGTTGTGGTGGACAGATTCTCAAAGTATGCAACATTCATGCCTGCCACACCAGGGTGTATGGCTAAAGAGGCAGGCCAACTATTTTTTAAGAACGTGGTAAAATATTGGGGACTACCAAGGCACATTATCAGTGATCATGACCCACGCTTTACAGGGAACTATTGGAGAGAATTATTTCAAACACTTGGCATGGAGTTACATTTCTCCACAAGTTTCCACCCACAGACTGATGGCCAAACAGAGCGAGTAAATGCCTTATTGGAGTGCTATCTCTGGCACTTCGTAAGCTCGCACTAGAGGGACTAGGCCAAGTTGCTTGATGTGGACCAATTCTCATATAATTTACAGTGGAGTGAATCCACGGGGAAGACACCATTTGAACTTGCCATAGGCCAGCAACCGCTGACGCCAAACTCATTGCCAGCAACGTTCGAAGGAAAGAGTGCAGGCTCCTATCTTCTGGCCAAGGGGTTTGAAGAATAGATGGACACCGCCAGAGCACATCTAGTCAAAGCATCCAAGCGAATGAAGAAATTTACGAACCAGTCGTGATGTCCCACCAACTACAAAGTCGGAGACTTGGTGTTGGTAAAATTCAAACCGAGGTAGTTCAAAGCACTAAGAGGCGTCAATCCAAACTTAGTGCGCAAGTACGAAGGGCCATTCAGGATCATTGCCAAGGTTGGCAAGATTTCCTACCGACTGGAGCTACCACCAACGTTGAAAGTTCATCCTGTCTTTCATGCTAGCGTCCTCAAGCCGTACCATGAGGATAAGGATGATCTAAGCCGAGGAGAGTCAAGCAGACTGCCCATTACAATCACTGCCTCATATGATCAGGACATCGAAGCCATCATCAACTACCAGGCTAAGCAGAAGAGGGGACAATCGGCCACCCCTATGTTCCTTGTCCACTGGAAGGGTCAACTACCGCAAGAGGCCACTTGGGAGAAGTATGAAGACTTGTGGCAGTTTCGGGACAAGGTACATGAATTCTTGAAGCAGCAGCAATGCGCCGCGGTTGTTGCATCATCAAGTGGGGGAGACTGACACAGCCTGCCTTAATTCTGCCCCAAAATAGTGCAATTCCGCCCCAAAACAGTACATAAATGTATCTTCCATGGTCAAGAGTGCTCTGAAACACTCTAGAAGTATGTAGAAGATTGAGGAAGAGGCTGGAGCACCCTAGAAGCTTCTAGAGGCTTGTAGGTGCGGTAAGAGAAGACCTTCCCATGTATATATCTTAGATATTTTTGTAGGAAGGATCTAGAGGCTTAATCTTAGCCGAAAGGATCTAGAGGCTTAATCTTAGCCGTAGGATAGAATTAATCCTAGCCGTCCATTTTAGAGGACGAGTAGTATAAATAGCCCTCCTTGGCATTCATTTAGGCATCAAGCAAGAGTTGTAAATCTCAAGCATTGTAAAGCTCTCTCCAAAGCAATATAAATCTTCCTTTGTAGATTTCCATTTCCAATGTTCCCTTAGACGATCATAGGCAACAAGGCTTGCTAGTGTTTGCAAAGTTGGGTAGTTTAGTCGGCAAACTGACTAGCACTGTACGACAAGCTTAGCGCGAGTTCTAAGGTCGTAACACTAGTCTCTAGAGCTCTCATGAATAACCAGGCACGCGCATGGCCTATTGGCGCAAAACCGCATTGAACAACAAAATATAAGGATCAAAATGTGATTGGTAGAAGCTCTAACTTATAATAAAGAATTTTTGGTTCATAAAAATTTTATATTTTACCAATAAATTTGTAAGTTAAATTTAACCGATCTAAGTTAGGTTCATATGCCAAAAAATATGGAGAATAATAAGGCCTTATTTAAGAAATTCAATAATGATTATAATATTTCAATAGGCAATAGGCAATAGCCATGATCCAAGAAAGTTTAATCAATAACAAATCATTCTTCCTAGAATTTGATCAAATAAAAATAGGAACCTTGGTAGAACATATTTAAATTATTATAATTTAAGAAAGAAAAATGATCATCTAAAAATTCAGAAGTGTCATTTAAATTACGGGAGAAGGAGTTGGTATTGGTTGATCGTGTTTATAATAGTGCCTTTCATGACCATGGTGATGGTGATGATGACCTTCATGATGATGGTGATGGTGATGGTGTCTTTCATCACCATGATGATGGTGACCTTGATGATGGTGGTAGTGGGGGTGAGGGTGATGGAGGTGATAATGAGGTTGGTGGTGATAATAAGGATGATGATGATGATGATGAGGATGTTTATGTTCATGAGGAAAGAATGACATCATAGTTTCTTCAGAAGTTGGTGGACTAATCGGGGCATCTACAAGTGAATCTTGGAGAGATAGTGAGCTAGTAATTTCTCCAAAATTGTTGTTGAAGTGTCCTCATCACTATTAGAAGGGGCAATTGGTGTATCTTCCAAAAGTATTCTCCTAGAGAAACTTGGAGTTGAGAGAAACAAAAGGTAAAGGAGAAGACAAGGGAGAAAATGCAAAGTGGCTATTTTTTGCAATTCACTAAATTGTATTTCTAATTGCAATGGTGAGAAAAGTATAAAGAAAATATTAGCTTATATAGAGGAGACATGGCATTTGGTATTAAATTTTAATTTCTTTTATTTTCATTAGGTTTAATTTCTAAAAATCAAGACTGGCTTAATTTTACTGTTGAGTTAGAGGCAACTTAAAATGTTTGTTAAAGTTTAGACAATTTTAAAAATACATATTAATATTAATTACTTTATGCATTTTCACTCTAGAGAATCAAAATGTGGGTAGTAAAAGGGGAAAGAGGGAGTACTCCTTGTTGAAACTCAGTTTTGACCTTTCACAATATAAATTAATTATCTAGCTTCTTCAATTTTTCAACAAATTAAAATAATTATTGTTGAAAAATTAAAAATCTATGAAATAAAATAATAGAAAGATGTTTCTAGAAATATTTTTTTCCCTATCAAAATTAGGTAACGTGGGAGAAGATAGCAGTGCTTTCTAAGTCTAAGATAACAATAGAAAATTGTAGCTGAAAGAAATGAAATTTCGAAGTCTTCAACTTATTCATAAAAACGACATTGTGCAAATGAAGAAAAAACACCTGTTGTTTAGGTAAGCAAAGTGGTTGATGTATATTTTCTTACAAGGTGATGGACTGGAGTAAAAATGAGCACCTAGTATTCGAACATTATATCGAGGAACTTTCTCTACCCCTTCTTCTCTTTAAAAAGCAGGGACACCTTACGTTCTTGAACCAACAACTATATTTCGACTAACCCAACCACATCCTCCATCCTTTGGGATCAATAAGAGATGTAAAGAAATATTCACTTCTTGTCTATTGGCTACACCTTATGACCTGATTACATGCTCCAACTTGCTCTCCATGGATGAACTATCCAAATTCATGATCATGTTTTATCACTAAGAAGAATCACATAAATTTTCATAAAGTTGAAACGGCAACTTCAAAAAAGAACATAGTAGCTGATGAAGTTCACGCTCCAATAAGAAAGCGGTCGCAGCAATTAATCTAACCGAAGGTGAGGGTCGAATCTATAGGGAATACAGGGCTTGACTACAAGAAACCACTACTAATTATTTCAAGCATAAATAACTAAAATCTCTAAATGGGGAGGGGGAGGGGGAGAGGGTTTGTGATTAAAAAGAAAAGTAAAATAAACACTAAACTATGATGTGAGAAAACACATAATTTTTAAGACAACTTGGGAATTGTGTTCATCATGGTTCGTTGACTCAATTACCCTAGGTAACATAACTACAATTGAAAATTTGCATGCAGGATGATAACTTAGGTTCTTCCAGCCCTCTTGTGAAGGTGAAGATCGAATTTCACTATGGCGTGCCAACTAACCATTACCAATTATGCCAGTTAACTTTCCCTTGGGAAAGTTTGGTTGATTAGATGAGAACACATCAATCGAATCATATCATCTACTTTCCTTTTCCTATTTGTCACTACCTTGGTCGGGCTAGTGATAGTAGGCAGGGTTTGGTGTTGGCCACTACCAAACGACAATCATAATGAAGAGAAATAGACAATACATGCAAACCCCAATCGTAGAATTGCGATAAACCTAGGTTATTTCAAGTCAACTACCCATGATTCCCACAATCCCAAGTTGTGGGTGCTTAGCTACTCATGACTTAGGCAAAGCAAGCAAAAATACACATACAAGATATAAATGAAAGTTTTACCAAAAACACTGATGAGTGTAGGCACCACAAGTTGCAAATCCACAAGCTTGATTGATCAATAATGAGTACAAATCAAGATTTGTAATCCCCAAAATGGATTTTTCAAGAGAGAATAATAAACTAATCTAAAACCCTAAAATATTCTTGAGAGAATATTCAAAGGCAAGTCCTATCTTCTAAAATCTGGAATCTCCTAATAAAACCCTAACTTAATGTATTTATAGTGTTTACATACAAACCCTAAAAATAACATAGAAAAGACAACTGACAGCTGGTACGTCTTGCAGGTACGACTCGTAGGGTGACCTATAAGTCATAATCGGGGTCTTATATCAGGTTCTTGGCATCTTGGACTCAACTGGTACAGCCCACTAGTACAAGTTATTGCTTGGCTTATGACTCGTATGCTCCTCTCGTAGTCTAGGCCTTCAGCTTTTTGTTCCAACATTTTGGCTCTCTAATTCTTGCTATCAGTCCACCTATATAAGTCGTAGTGAGACTTATGACTCATAGGGTGACCTTGTAGGGGTTACCTCCACTTAGCAGATTTCTGATTTTTGGTCTATCACCCTATGACTCGTAGGTGAGCTCGTATGTCCTATGATTTAGCAAAATCTGTAACTTTTCTTCAAAATCATGCCAACCTGACATTTCTGCAAGATTAACAAAACACACATCAAAACGCTAAATAGTCACTTTAAGAACTCACAAGATCCCTTGTTTCAGGCACTCTTTTCTACAAGAACAACACAAAAACACATAAAAATCATAAAAAGTCGCATTAAGAACTCATAAAATCCCTTGTTTTGGGCATCAAATGTGTTGTATCTTGACAACAAATCAACACCCTCAACTTAGGATTATTGCTTGTCCTCAAGCGACGACTCAATCTAAGACAATGAGAAATACATAGTAGCTACACTAATGACATATACAACAACTCCTTTGTTTCAGGTACCCAACTATCATTTGCAAACAGGATTGTAAGGTTATTAAGCAAAACCAAAACATAATGAGATACCTGGCAATCCAACTATGACAAGCTAAGGAGTATCAACCATTCACAATCACAGGTATAGTCATATGCTACTCAAGTAGTACAAATGTCCTCACTGGAAAGAAGTCCCTCATACTAACTCAAAAAGCATTTAGCATTTACGGATTGAGGAAGCATTCTCACTCTTACAATTAAAATTCATACATACTGACTAACACCATAGGCTTGCCTCTATACTAATCTTCTGGCTTGGTGATAAAGTGGATTTGGATCACTTTAGGACTTATGGGCTTGTAACATAGGTTCTGGGGATTTGGTATGGCATTTTAGGCAATTAGTGACTAAAAGCTATCCTTGAACCATGTTTACTAACACTTTTTGCTTTCATAACTCAACTCTTTTTATTAAATCCACCCTTATTCTCCTGTTTCAAACTTTTCTCGAGTGCTTTCTTTTTATTTTCAGCTGTGCCTTATTTCTGAACTCAATTCTTGCCACTTTTTCTCAATTCAAGGCATTTTCTTTTCTTTTTCTTCACTCGGCTCATGGTTTTTCTTTTTCAACTTAGGCTTTTAGCCTGAAGTGAAGTACACAATATCTATTCCTCACACGAGGGCCATAACTTGTAGCCACCCTCAAATTTGGCTTTTAGCCTCAATTAAGGTTCACATGTCCAAGGATAGACGAGGTCCAATATCAAGGTATTTTATCAAACAAGGTTAAGCTGGCAAGGTGTCAAGAAAGAATGAGTATATGAAAAGCTCAAAAATTTGGAACAAGGGATTCATTCACTCATTTGGTGGCTCATTTAGGCTAAAAGTGGGTTCACTCAAAGAATAAAGGCCTAAGATCATTTCCATATCAACCACATCACCAAACCAATCATATAGTACTAAGGCAAGTTATCAGTCCATACAAGATGCATGAATGCAGCAAAATAAGCTTACAACACACATGACATTGCATCCACAATCAAGTATAGACTCACAGGTCATGCTTTCAACCTCATCTTACCTTCACAATATCAGAACAAACATTGCCTGATACTCAAAAAATATATGAATGCATTAACAACCACAATCTCAAAAATTTTAAGGGTACCCAATTTTTCATCAAAACTTTAAAACACATCTAAGGATTATGTATATGCCAATAGATAACATTACTATAAATTTACGCATTATCTACAGTACCTAAACATGCCGCTTCAATGGAAAAGTAAATATCCACAAGGAAAAAGAATCGCGACAAGAAAATCTTGGGATCAAAAGTAGGGGAAGTTATGGACTCAAGGTTACTCAGACTTCACCTTGATCCATGACTTCCCACACCCTATCAAAAATAGGATATTTTGTCCTCAAAATAAAGACATGAACGAAAAACAAACACGATAACATAGGAATATATATATATATACACACACACACACACACACACATATATTAAAAACCAAAAACTAACATCCACAATATAAATAAAAACAATATCCAATCATAAAAATATTTAAACATATCCAAAAACCAACATAATAAAAAGATTGTCTAACAATAGAACAAAGTATCCAAAATGATAAAATAAGAACTGGGGTCAAAAGAAGTCAAACAACATGGTGCATCAAGAACCAGTCTTTGGCTGGTCTGTGGGGTCCTGGGGCTCTATCTCCTCTGTAATAATACCTGAGCTACCCTCTCCATGTGGGGTGTGTTGTGTCTAATTTCTCTGAATAGCCGCCAATAATAGCGACTCTTGCACCACCTCCTCGGGTATGGGCTCCTTCTCCAGTCTCGGCCTTTTATAATCCAGCTCTAGATCATCATCATGCTCAAGGGACCTCTTCCCACGGATATTCGGATGGTTGGCTAGCCAATCGAATGCCTTATCACCAGCCGGTGCTACCTCTAGAACTGCAACTGGGGCTACTAACATCTGCAATAGGTCAACCTTAAACTTGGCCAACTCCTTACTTACCACACTCATGTCAGTAGGTCGAGCTCCCTTAATTCTCCGCTGGACTCTCGCCTCGAAGGCATCTACTCGGGCATCCACCGCTCTAACTCTCTCATTTATCAGATCGTAGTCGAATGCCTTCATTCTCTCCTCTGAGTCCCGTATAGTCTGGTCAAGCCAAGGTCTGACCATTGCAGATAAAGCATGAATTCTGGACTCTGCCGTAGCTACCCTGCGTAATAATGCTGAAAAAGCAACATCAAAAGTAAGAGAATCAACCTGTAATGTAGTTGTTGCTGGCACTAGAGTACTAGAGGATGGTGTAGACTCAATCTCCACAGCTGGCGTAGGCTCTGTAGTAACTGAAGTAGTTTCGGTAGCAGCTGGAGGTGCACTCTAAGTTGGAGGTTCTACTAGGAATGGATCTGGGATCAGAGGGGAAACTATGCTCTGTAGGGCCACTGGGTTCTAATCAGCCTTTATCAGGCTGGGATCCATAGTGTGCAGGGCCTCTACATGTGGATCCAAGTGCAGAGAAACATGCACCCCTGCCTCATTACACAGTTGATGTATTAAGATGGAAAAAGGTAATGAGGTTTGAGTATGAATCACTGACTTGTGGATCAGTTCGGCCATGACTCGTGCCTAATCAATATCGTAACCAGCCAAAATGCTAGCTAGTAGTACAACCCTCTCCTGGGTGATCATATTATCTGTAAATGTGGGCCTGATGTGCTAATGGATAATAGACTACCAAAACTTAGCTCTGAATTAGAGGTGGGATTTCATGATCTAAGCAGTGTGGTTTGTGACCCACATAGGTTCCACACCCTCCTCGCATATCTGGCTGGCTATCCACCTGAGCAACTCTATCTTCATATCCACATTCTTCTCGCTCACTGCTTTTCTCATCTTAGCAATTTTAGCTTCATACTCTGCGGTGGAACGAGGTATTATGTAGTTTGGCCGAAACTGAACCCTCTTGATAGTCTCCTCTGAAATATTAACAACTTTATCCCGCACTAGAGCTTCTCGGAACCTTGGCTGTTCTATGGGCTTCTTCCCTCGAGGCAGATCTTGCCGAATAGTAGCATAAAATTCCCGAACTAGATATGGGGCATACTTTACCAATATTTGTGACAGTTATACAAGTCTGTGATGGTTGATCTCTATTTCCAGGTGAGGTACTCTACTCAATCCAAAATTATTGAGTCTCGATTCCTCATGAAATTACCGAACCGGCCTTCGTGGACCCTTTGGTGCTAACCCTTTGTCATATATTTCCTGCATTCGTGGAACACACCATCTAGTTTTTTTGGGATCCGTGGAAGTGACAGTAGTAGTAGGATCCGCCGAAGGTTGAGAACTAGTTTCCTCAGGTTGGGTGTGAGATATCTCAATGGACTCCAATTCTGAAAGTGACTGACTATCATCCGACCCGTCTTCATTGCCCTTCTCTTCAGACTGAGAGAAACTAGTAACTTCCATTGGTACTTGTGTAGCACGGGTTCGAGTCTGAGGCACATTTTCGTCGAAATCTATCTGGACTTTGTGAACTTCCACAAAGCCCTCAGATGTGTTTCATCATTAGAGGGGTCATCGCTCAACTGTCTCCTTTGAGCTTTAGTAGCCTCTTTTCCAGCTTTTGGAGTCATATCACCTAAACAGTCAACCCACAAATATAATGTGAGCACCATAGTGTTTAAAACAGATAGAAACGACAAAGAAGAATAAACAAGGAGTAATAAAATCAATACAAGAAAACATAAACACAGTGTACTGAATCAGTTACAGATATGTAGGTACGAGGCACAGGTACGACTCATAGGGTGACCTACAGGTCATACTGTGGCCTCGTAGGCCACAAATTTCTGAAACATTATAACACTAAACTCAGGTACGAGTCACAGGTACGACTCGTAGGAGGACCTACGAGTCATAGTCTGGCTCGTACCAGTTTCCAGTGTTCAAATTAAAATTATAGCATGCTCACAAGTTCCCCACTACGTCTCGTAGTAAACATTACGAAATCGTAGAAAGCCCTTGTAGTAGAAAATTAACAGTCACCAGTGGTGCCCTCAACATTGCCACAAGAACCACACTTCATTTAACCCAATCACACAGCATCGAAGCAAGCTTTTACGCATAGAGTAAGCACCAAAAACATACCCAAGACCTAAACATGATAAGCTAAATCTAAACTCATCTCACAAAGATCTATTTAGGCCCACCACCATTAAACAATATTTCATCACAATTAAGAAATACGCAAGAGCAATTGATCCCTAAACTCATAACAATCAATATCAACACAAATACATGGGAGTTATAACAGAGTTCAAACCAAACCTACACAAGGGCATCTCAAATGATCATTTTTAAGCACACACTTACACCCCCATTTCAACCCTGCCATGGACCCTATGCTAACCAGATATTATATAACCACTACACAACATGATCAACAATTATATATGGCAAGCTTTCCATCATTACATAATCCAGCAAGAGTGCTTTAACAATTTTAGAATAACAATAGGGAATTTTAATCGGCAACCCTAGTTCTCACATTTAGACAAACATTCACTCAAAGGTATATGCACTATCATCACTATGCACATAATCATCAAATGATTCAAGGAAAATAATAAAATTTATGTGCAACATTTAGCCAAGAATATACCTTGAGAGAAGATAAATGATATTTGGACAAAGTGAGACAAAAGAGATGAGCTGAAACCCTACTTGTAGTGCTTGCCGGAAAAATGGTCAGAATATGATGTGGGTCATCGAAAAAATCGATCGAA